>APFE030706857.1:40754-83780 GCA_000404065.3 Pinus taeda | reverse complement strand
AATGGTTAAGAATGGTTGAAAATGCAATGTTGGACCAGGTTTGATTTTCATATTGAGAAAATCATTGTAACAATGCCACATTGGACAAAGGTTGATCATGATGATAAACCCAAGGGATTTAGATAAAAGCCAAGGATTAATATTATAAATCCTATGAGTAATAGCATACCCCAGGAAAAAAACCCTAAGATTAATAAAGAGAAGGGATTGATATTATAAACCCAAAGGATTAATGCTAAATATCCAAGGGATTATAAACCCAAGGGAATAATATTGAACCCAAGAGATTAATATTATAAACCCAAGGTATACCCTAAGATAAATATTTTAAACCTTAAAATAAACATGGTTGATCGTAGTGAATTTTCATATTGACACAATCTTAGTCACAATACGGCGTTCAACCATGGTTGGCCATGCATGAGCATCATTGATTTCCATATACATAAAATCTTGACGGGCAACATCCTGCAACCCTTCACCAACTCATTCATGGTGGTGTATTTGGATGACATTTTTATCTTTAGCCAGAGTTGGGAAGAGCACCTCCACCATATTCGACAAGTCCTCCAAACCTTGATGCAACACAAGTTGTGTTCCAATTTTGAGAAATGCACTTTTGGTATGACCAAGGTTCAATATCTAGGGTACATCATTGATGAGCAGGGTATGCATGTCGACCTAGCCATGATACAAGTCATTAGGTATTTGTCAGCCCCAACCACTCTAATAGAGTTGCGTAGCTTTCTGGGCCTTGCCAACTTCTACCGCAGGTTCATGTTGGGATTCTCTAATATTACTTGGCCCTTGAGTCAAGTCACCAAGGGAGGAGCGAAAGAAACATTTTTTTGGTCTAAATCCAAACAGAAGGCATTTATCGAGTTAAAGCATCACCTCTACTCTACATTAGTGCTCACATTACCAGACCTCCAACAATCATTTGAGATCGATACAGATGCCTCCGACTATGTTATTGGGGTAGTTCTTATTCAGCAAGGGCATCTAGCGGGATATCACAGTGAAACACTTTCAGACATAGTCTGAAACTATCCCACTTATGACAAAGAGATATATTCCATTGTACAAGCCTATCGAGAATGGAAGCATTACATTCTAGGGAAGGAAAGAATCATCCACAAATACCACGAACCTCTATAGTTCATATAGTCACAAGGGAAGTTGCAGAGCGGTCGCCATAAGAAAATGGTCAACATACCTACAACAATTCCATTTGAACATTAATTACAAGAAGGGAAACACCAATAATGTTTTAGATTGCCTTAGCCAACCGTCGGTCATGGCACTGACCACTGTGCTTGATTCTTGTGGGGATGAGACTGTTGGGTGGTGACAAATTTTGGTTACACCATCACTAAGGCTATAGAGGAAAATGATTTTGAGCTTAACACCCCACCATTCATTGGCCTACACCCTGTGTTCAATGTGGACCACCTTCAACCATACTTTCCACCATTACCGGACACATCAAATATTGCATAACATCTCACACCAAAAGAGTTAAACCCAACCTGCAGGGAACATGCAACAACTGATCAGATCATGGACGCACAAATCAAGAATAATCACCAACAATAGATCCAATTTTATCAGGTTTTCAAAACAAGCCAACCCCTGCACCAAGGCAATTGACTCACTAGGGACAACGTTCAACAAAAGTTTCTCCATCTCATGGCGGCACTCAATGCAATGGGGATCATTGCTTGCTAAGGGTGGAGAATTGATCCAGGTGGATATTGGTGGCCACCCACCTATTCCACATGGATCCCCACCAATGTTTCTTTCATTTTTTTAGTTTCCTTAACTGTAGCACAATTTACTATTTTTAGCAGTTTTTGGGTCTTGAATTTCCGGAGCCATTTTGAGGCCCTAAACGATGTTCTTTTGGAAAATGTGCAAACATAACTATTTGAATGATATTTGTAAATGAAAGTTGTATTATTCAGATAGATATTTCTAACAAAGTATTGTGTGCCTCAAACAAATATCGTATGCCAAAGTTACGACCCCCGGAAGTTGATATACCAGTTTACCCCAAACAGGGCGCATAGTTTTGGTGCTTCATCTCCTAGGGTTAGGTTTTTAGATGCTTAGGATTTTCCATTATTTTGGAATAATAAATAGACCTTTGAGCCTCATTGTAGCATAGTTTAGAGGCATGTAGCCACCAGATATCTTCTTAGATATAAGGTACCATCATCCAAGCTAGTTTATCTCCATTTTTGTATGTAAGCATATTTCAGCGGTTTGATATTAATGAAATGAAGTTTTATTTATGCTGCATCTATATGAATATTTATATTTTTGTATTTTGTTGTGTTCCTACATAAGTCTGCATCAAGAAAGACGCTAATATTTATAGTAAAATATCTTACACTTTTTCAATACATATAAGGGTTTTGATTTAACATAGCATAATGGTTTAACAACATCTATTGTTGGCTTATGCTTTGCTATGAAGATAAGTAATTCATTGTGTGTCTTTATTTATGTGTCCTATCCAATCATGATTCCCAAATTTTTGCAGTGAGATGAATTCCATAAAGTTTTACATTGTTACAGATAATCATATTTTCAAACAAGGGTGATCAAATCATGTAACATTGTTTTCTTCATATGAGATTGTTTTTTAGGCTACATGTACAAACGAAGCTAGTGTTGGAGCCCTAGCTAGGGACTCTACAAGGCATCCCTTTTGGTGGTCCTTTGTGAAAATGTGTTGTTAGGAGGATTTTGGTACAGATTCATTATTTTTTAATGGTATTGTATCAAATATATGGATGTATTTCTAGGATTTAACATCTACTTGTATAAAAAAATTAGATCTAGGTAGCTGGAAGAAGGTTAAACAATGAAATTTAAAAGGTCCTTTCTTTGTCTCTCAACAAAGATTATATGTTTAATAGAAAAGTCCCAGACAAATAGAGAGATGTATGTTTGGCCTAATATCAAAAGAATGTGGAGAAGGACCTCGTGGATTCCTATATAAGATGTTATGATACTAGAATAATTCTAGAAGATATTTCTAATGCTATTTCTAATGATATTCTGAATGTTCTTAGTTTTTGTAAGTTCAACGTCCTCCCTTTTAATTTTAGTATAAAATTTTATAATTAAATTTTAGCATGAAATTTTATAATATTCGTTTATTTGCTTTTTTGTTTCTTTAATTTAAATCTTTACTGGGAGAAATTAAAGATGATAATATATGGCTGATGGGATTAAAAAAAAGAAGTGATGGGATATTTGTTCTTTTGAAGTTATTAATATAATTTGTTTGGTTTGTTTATTAATATAATAAATCTTGATGCTTGGGAATTTTTTTCTCTAAATTCATGTTATACATTTTCAAAACCCTTTATAAATTCATAAATAGATTATAAATATGATTACACCCATAAACTTTATTTGTTCACCATTTTTAGCGGAACATTGATCATATATGTTCTTCAAATATCTATTAGAAATATTAGGAAAAATGATATTCATAATCACACCAATAATTGAGAATTACCATGTTTCACCTAAATTAAATAATTGTAGAAAGCAAATATGGATTCTTTCATATATCCAACAGAATCAATGCCTTATTAATTGCTATTTATGCTTCTAACTAATTAAATACATTTTTGAAAATTCTTAATATTTTCAAATCTAGTATTTTCAATAATATTTTCATTAATATAATGCTAGTATTTTTACTAATATTTTATTATTTTTCATTTTTTATGTATAAATTTATTTCAAATTCACTTATCAATAAAATAAAATTAAATTAAATGTATACCCTTCCAAATGAAAATAAAGCCCGCCATTCAAATTTGATTGTTTTGTGAAAGTATGATTCATTGAACACTAACCCTTTAGCGTCGGCCGTGACGCCCGCAGCTCGAGAGTAGTGCCTTTACTAAATATCACTGCTTATAAAATATTTGCATTACTTCCCATGTTGCCCATCCAAGTCTTCCAACTCTCTGTGTTCCTGTTTTCTCTTACTGCCTCACATATCTTCTTTTCCCCCAAATCTGTCAAATATCCTATAGTCTGTGTTAAAACTCATCTGATATCATACGTTCATCTGATATCTCTGTACTTCTCTCTCATATCATATCCTTTGTCTGCTAACACCGAGCTTTATGATGGAGAACAGTATAATGGTTCTCCTGATTATGATATCTTTCCTACTCGTTGCTGGCCATACCAACGCCAGGATTCTCAAAAAGAATAACCTGTTTATTACCCCCGACAGTCTTTCGGCCGCTGATCCCAGCCCCAATTCCCTTGTCGACGAATCTAGCTTGCAAATTGCCAACGGTCATATGGTGAAAGATCCGTTGGGGTGTGTTCAAGAGATCCTAAACGCCAGAAGCGGCTAGTCCTCCAAGAGTGCTTCGAACAAGAAGTCGTTACCTTTCAGGCTCAACCCCAGCATCCAAACGACTGATAAAATGGAATCGTCTGCATCATCGAACAAAGCCGAAGCCGTAAATTCCATGGTTGCGGAACAACGGCTCTCCACATCCAGTGATAGCCCTGGAGTCGGTCACATGCAGATAATTCATCATAATTTTCATGCAAGAAACGTCAACATCATCAAATCCCATCACAGCAACGGAGATGATCACCTGCAGCAGAAAAGAAGCGGCAATCGCAAACTGGGTTCTACTCCAACCCCGGGAGCGGGCAATAGAGACGGCAATTGATGATATTGAACGTCTTAAAGAATAGTAATGCGGAGTTCGAAGCAAATATACGAGTCTTGCGACTCACGATTTACTGTCTCTAATAACGAATTCGTTCATTACAATTTACAATTCCAATCCCAGGTATAGAAGAATATTTCAAAAAATGAACATTCGAGTTTCGATCCAGGTTGCTCATTATGAGCGAATCGCAAGCTTAGTTGAAACTTAAGTTGCTCAATTTTTTTCCCCTAAATTATTGCGCTAAAAATCATACTTTCAAACAAATTGTGTAATTGATAATTGTGTAAGGATGTTAGATAAAAATGAATTAATTTTGATTCTAAAATAAGTGAATCGACCACTTTCAAGTGTGATCAGTAATGAAATTATATAAAATTATAATTCATCTATTAAATTATTAAAATTCTTATATTGGAAATCAATAAAATTATTAAAATGAAGTATGTCCGGTTCCATTTATATTCTAAAATCAACCTTTACTATGTATGAGGAAACCATATAGCCACACAGGACGATGATGATGGTCCGTAAATGCTAATATCAAAAGGATGAATCACAAAGACTGATTCAATTTGCAATTACTATTCCTTTTGAGCAACTTAAAAAGAAAATCGCCTATTCGGGTTTGAGATTCAATAAATTATCAATATATATATATGCATACATGAGTTCTACAAGGGTAGGATTGTATTATATTATAATTATAATAATTTTTATTGTGGATTGTATTATAGGATAATATAATAATTTTATTTTTAATAAATAACGCATAAAGAAAAAGATTTTTTCCTATGGTGAAAAATATAAATATTGTTTTTTATTATCGCATAAAAAATAACTGATAAATATAATTATTTTATATAATTATTTATAAATTCCACACATGTTAAATATTATATTATTTTATATTTTTTAATTATTTGAAAATGTTTTTGCTTGCGGGTTTTGGATGTCCAAACACTATTCACTTGTCCAAACACTATTCACTGTAGCCCATGAGTGAGTTTAACTTTCGTTGTCCTTGTCTTCAGTGATATAAAAATTTGACACGTGTAAAAAGTTCATCCGGGGTTCACTTACTTAATGATAGGAAATGTTGATTGTTTGAGTTGCTCATAGTAACAACTACTACTTTTACTATCAGTGACTTTTGCTTGAGATTTTGCATTTTCCTGTAGAGATTTAACTGGTAATTGTTTGGCAAGAATTTACTCTTCATCCTTTCCACCATGCTGTCCCAACTTTTGGTCAATGGAGTATTATTCTTCCTCCTTTCATCTTGCACATTGTCTCACCATAGTTTAGCATGACTCTTCAACCTTGTTACTCTAAACTTCACCCTTTTTTCATTGTTTGTCTCTGCATATTCGAAATACTTGTCTAACTCACTAATCCAATAAAACAATTCTTCATCTACCAAACTCCCATCATAGGTATATAATTTAAGTTTTGATCTTGAACTTCAGCCTAACAATGAACTCAATAACTTGACTTCTATAGGTTCATATGGAGGTGCTACTCCTTCCTAAATGTTTTCTTCAAGTTCACTAATATCTTAAACCTTAGGATCTCGTTGTCTTCCTACCTCCATGGCATATAACTGAGCTTGTAGTCTCCTTATATTTTCTTTGAGCTCTGCATTACCCACAAGTCTTCCTCATCGACCTCATGTTCTTCATGCTCAAATAGCCATCTTCTTGCTCTTATACCACAAATTAGTGCACCAGGTGGACCAAAAGGAGACTTGAAACTAAACACACAGTCCTATAATGTATTTATTTATTTTAGTTGGTATGAAAAGATTTGGTAACATAGGTTCTCAAATAAATTGTTTAGTCACTATAGAATAATTTTGTAGCATCATTCACAAGAGTATAATTTCGCAGCGAACTATTAAATTTATGTATAGTAATTTTGGGGAAGATGAATGAACTCGTCTCTTTGCCATTCTGACTTTCAACGTCCTACACTTGCTTCTAAACACAATATATTATCTACCTTGCCTTTATTTTCCAATATTTGAAATTTTAGGTCGAATTTAACAGTCCAAAAACCAATATAAAAGGTTTTTTACTATGTTCAAAACACAGTACTATATCTTGTTATAACAACACTCAAATCACTTTGCATACCACACACTCACCTACTAGAATACAATGAACAATCCTTGAATGGGATTTCAAATTATTACTATGAAATACAAAAGATATATGAACAATCACATAGTGATTGAAGCTATGTTCTAGCGGTTGCAACACCCTCCAAAATTTTGGCCTGCATCGAATTTGAGAGCCTCCTTTGACATTTTTACTTGATGTTTGCACACACTTCGGTTCACTCCATGAGCTCGTGTGAGTCTTTCCACCCACCTTGCCTAATCGTTTAATGTATAGCTTTTGTATGTTAGTATTAATGTCTTGTTTGCGACCATGTTTTGGTCATGCACAAGGTCTTCACCTCGTGTGTACATGTTTTATTCATTAGGTAAATATCTATTGCATTCACACGCGGAGTCATATGCACTGTCACACAAGCAACGTCACGGTCGTCCAATGATCAATCACAAGCATCATTCTTGTCGCTCACATCATCGATTTGTCATGTTGAGCATGTGTGTCTTGATGTTTTGAGGCATCTTGTCGTCAATTCGTGTGAGTGTGTGTTTCCAAGGTCATGTATGCACCATTTCACTCACTCACACACTTAGTCATTAGTACTGAAATTCTAACGACCACATCACCCTCTCACAGCCGGACCATCTCCCCATCATCGACTTGATCGACTGTCACCAGAATAGTGCAGAAGCACCCAACAAGCCATTTGAAGTTGTGCTACCCATAAGCTCATCAATCGACCATCTTGCTGGTCAACCAAAGAGGAGTCTGACCTGACGATCAACCCGGGATTGACTCCCCTCAAAAATTGCGCAGAGGCTATAGATCATGCCCACCTCGGTAACTAAGAAAATTGTGAAGATAGGTCGAACAGACGCCCAATGCCCATTCTTGTCTCCCTCAGAAAATTGCACATTTTTTCCACCCAAGCACCAGTCATCCGACTGACTGCTCACCCGGAAAATTGCGCAGATTTCCTGAGCAAGCCCTCTATAGCCCAACAGCCTGCTCAGCTCAAAAAATTTGTAGACGTGGTCAGTGGGTCAGCCTCTCAGGAACTACACAGTTTTTCCCGCTAGTAGCCCACTGCCAGCTCCCTCCAAGAACTACACAATTTTTGCTGCCAAGCTCCCATAGCCTGCTGCCAGCTCCCTCCAAGAACTGCGTAGTTTTTGCTGCCAATATCCCACTTTTGGCTCACTCCTGAAATTGGGCAAATCTTCCTTGCCTAGTCCTCTTGCAGCCCGCACTACTTCTCCCAAAAATTCGCAGATTGGTCCTCCAACCGAGCTAGATCTTGCATATAGTCACTGGCTATCTAGAATACCCATCTCCATCTCCCAGTGACTTCTACATAGTTTTTATCAGAACTTCCTACAGCCCGCATCCGAGCTCGAAACATGCCTCACGCAGTTTTGTAACCTTGTCCTCTCTCCCAGTCACTTACATTCAAAAATGATCATGCATCATGGTAGACTAGGAGGTTTATGGATTTGATGTCGTCTCGTCATGAGTGACTACAGATACAGTTACATGAATAGACATGACACGATGATAGATGGGATGAACAAGAAGAGTACATGAAAAAGGACATGTTCACGAATGGACAAACATACTATGCATGCGAGGAGATGTGTTTCCGAATGGACAACCATGTGAAAATGTGTTCACGGATTGACGAACGCATGAACATGCATTTTCATGAAAGAACGAACATGTCAAACATGCCAAAGTACAAGCAAGGAGCTTCATGCGAATGCAACATCAAGAGAACCTAATGACCATCGAGGACTCTGAACTCCTTGTCATGTGGAGGTCTTGAGTCTAATCTGCATCTATGCCATCCTCCATCATCTACAAGCCATGACTCCTTGCACCATGACTCGCTTGAGCGATCTACTTCACAAGCTAGCTGCACGAACTCTCTTGATTCTTGAGCTGCTGGCTCAATTTTTAGTCATGTGGAAACATTCTCATCCTACAAGTAGAGGAGCAGGATGGAGAAGACACAATAAATTCCTCTTAAAACATTTAGCTTCCATTCTTGATCGATTCTCAATCCGAAAATCTTGGTGAAACATCATGCACAATTAATTCTTTTGATCAACCTCCAATCTTGGGATGTCATCACTCCCACGCTTCTGTAAGTTGTAATGAACAACCAAGCACATCATATGATCTATTGTCATCTCATGTACACTGTAACTCATATTTGGAATGCGCATCGGTCAAAGTAGACATCCATAGCGAAACTTACTCTGCACGTCACTTACACATGTGTCCTATCATTCACAGTGCATTAAAATGCATCAGAGGTACTCCATGTTCTTTTCATTCTTCATCTTATGATTTATCTCCTCGATCAACACAAGGAAATGTGGTTATCCATGATGAAAATAGTCTCAATGCACAAGACTCTTCCTACTCGTCATCGTCTTTTGTGTTCCATGAAGACAACTTGTCAAGTCAACTTGCTGAAAATTTTGATGAAGCCTATGACAGAGATGGCTATCATCTTAAGAGCAGTTTTGAAATCAAAAACAACAACCATCCTTAAGCCATGCATGATCTGGTTCACATCTTAAAATTAAATTTTTCATTTCAGGAAATTTCTAAGGTGTGCCAAGGATTCGAGGCAATTCAATGTTCATTGATGGTTATGTTAGGACCTCATGACTCTGTTAAGCCTGTCAAACCAAATCAGATCTCGTTTCTCACGGAAAATCCATCTCTCTCCATGGTTGCACTCGACGTGGATCCCTGTGTAAAGAATATTTAGTATTCTATGTGTGATAATTCAAAATTTTAGATTTTCGTTGATGATTGAATCCACGAGTCCATTACAACATGTCCGTTTTCATGCACCTCTCTTAGATCCAATTCGGGTTGGGAGTTTTCGTCCCTCATGAAATCATGGGACAACAAATTTGATCATCTCAAAGACTATCTTTATCCAAAATCATAATTATCAGAGGTTCTCTCTCATAATCAAGTCCTTGGTCTTTTTGAAAATTTTGGACGTCAAATGTGCCCATGCATCACAATAGAAATCTCCCCGTGTGATGATGAGCACACAACCTGTCGCGCAAATCAAGATACTCTCATTTCACCACACCCCAACTGGTTTCAGACATTCACAGTGCTAACATCCTTTCTACATTTGTGTGATGACCATGATTCTTGCGCACTTTTTCGTGAGTTGCAGGTGGGTGTTGTATCATGTCTAGTGCACAGGGAACTTGGTTCCCTCATTCAGAGCGTTCGCGCGATTGTTCTAAGATTTTCTTTGTTCATATCAAGTTGAGAATCTGGCATCTCGACTGACTAGTCTTATTTTTCTTCTATCTTGGGTGGCTTTCATGCAATTGATCATTTTCCCCATATTACATCCAATGATAGTCGCTTCACACGCTATAATATTCACGTGTAGTATCTTTATTCTTAGAATTTTGTCAAGAAAGTGAGGCACTTCGGCCTGCGTTGATGGCTATGGTAGGCCCTTACTCTCTATCCATATCAGATTCCCATCGTGATCCCCTCTCTTGAATTAGGAATCCATCTTCTCAAATATCATGAATCTTTCAAAACAACCATCATGAATTTCATGATCCAATCACTAAATGGTTGGAACAATCTTAATTGGCGAGTCGTGTTGCAGGTAAAAAGCTTCAGTCCTTCCTCTTACTCGCTAAGAAATTTGGTGCAGAAAAAAACACACTCGCAAGAGGCCTTCGAGATTTGTTGAAAGATGGTAGTCACGGAAGAGGTAAGCATGTATGTTGGGTGGTTGTGACACATTCTTCCTACCATAGGAGAGACCTTCTCTCTCGTGTGCAAGTTTTTCAATTTTTTTCATTTTCTGTTGCAAACTATTTTTTATCTATTTTAATCGTTCGTCTCTTTGTGACTACAGGTCAAGTATGCCTACAATGGCTTCACTAGAAATTTCATTTCACGTAACCCCAACCATTTAGCATAGGAGTAGGATTAGTGTTTTCTTTTTCGCTTGTCTTTGCTTTGTGGTTTGGACATTTATTTGCTTGCTAATTTGGTTTAGTTTGTTTGCTTGTTTTCTTTGCTTTCTTATCGTCGTGTTGGATTTGCATACTATTTTTGTTTCGTTTTGTTTTATTTGATTTATACCTTTCTATTTTTGTTTTCCAGAAATAAGTGTTGCCATCTACTAAGTTCTGGCTTTTGAATGAATATGTGGCTGAAATCTAAGAGTCTTGTGAGGCTGCAGCACTTGGCTAGTCTTGTGTACGTCTTCTCTATGCTTGGTTGTAACCTTCTGCCGATGAAGTCTTGACAGAAAATATGAACCATCTACAAGGGGAACTTTGGTCCAATATGAACATGTGTCCACACAGGGAAACTCCATGTCTATAATCATCTTTCTACTCTATGTATTCAAGCTCATCCAACTAGTAGAAACAGAGAAGGGGAAATATCTAAACGAGCAAACCTATGTCAGAGGTCTTATATGCTTCTTTGAAGTAAAAACCTCTTCTACTCTCAACAAGTTGGGTTCCCTCTTCCACCCAAAAACAAATAAGTGTCAATGCACAATCCTCTTGAAAAATTACAAAGGCGAAAGAAGAGAAAGGCTTCCTGCGCAAAGAGGTGAAGCATGCAACTCCACCAGGGTACTGGTCAGGCTCGCTGGAAGTGGAGAAATATGTGTGTTCTTGTGTGACTCTGCCGAGGTACTCTCCAGGCCTACTGGAAGTGGAGCAACACCAGAGATGAAAACTTATACTCTAAAAATTTTGAACTCATGAGCCAAACTACCCTCCCCGATTTTGAAACACTGTGATCAAGCTGAAATTTTTGTTATGTTTGACTTAGCTGAAAAGAAACCTGCACAACAATTCAATACTTCTCAAAATACCAATGCCCTGTGTTGTCAATGAACCAAAATAGAGAAGTTGGAGTTCTACCAGTGTGTCGTCAAGTGTTGTAGCGGCTACAACACACTTCAAAATTTTGACCCGCATTTGATTTCGGAGCCTCTTTTGAGAGTTTTATTTGATGTTTGCATGCACTCGGGTTCAACCCCATGATTTTATGTGAATCTTTGCACCAACCTTCATTTATCGTTAAACGAACAACTTGTGTATGTTAGTATCAATGTCTCGCTTGCCACCATGTTTTTGTCATGCACAAGGTATTCACTTCGTGTGTACATGTTGTATTTTCTAGGTAAACATCCATCATATTCACACATGGAGTCATATGTATTGTTGTGCAAGTGTCATCATGGTTGTCTAATGATCGATCACAAGCATTAGGCTTGTCACTTGCACCATCTGTCGCTCATGTTGAGCATGTGTGTCTTGATGTTTTGAGGCGTCTTGTCGTCAAGTCATGTGAGTGTGTTTTTGCAAGGTTGCGTATGCAACATTTCACTCACTGTCACACTTAGTCATTTTTGCTGAAATTTTGACAACCAGATCACGCTCTCATAGCCAGACCTTCATCCCATCATCGACTCAATCGATTCTCACCATAACAATGCAGAAGCACCCAGAAATTCAGTTCAAGTTGTGCTGCCTGCAATCTCATCAATCAACCCTCTTGCTGGTCAACCAGAGAGTTTGACCCAACAGTCAACTTGAGACTGACTCCCCTCAAAAATTGCACAGAGGTTGTAGACCATATTTCTCCACTAATTGAGAAAATTTTGCAGACATGTTGGACAGACACTAAGTGCTCCTCACTGTCTTCCTCAGAAAATTGCGCAGTTTTCCGAGCTAGTTACTAGTCAGCCGGCCGACTGCTCCCCCAGAAAACTATGAAGATTTCATGAGAAAGACCTCTATAGCCCATCAGTCTGCAAAGCTCAGAATATCTGCAGAGGTGGTCAGTAGGTAAACCTCTCAGGAATTGCGTAGTTTTCCCTGCAAGAAGCCCACTGCGAGCACCCTCTAGGAACTGCGCAGTTTTTGTTGCCAAGCTCCCGTAGACCACTGTCAGCTCCCTTCAGGAACTGCATAGTTTTCACTACCTAGATCTTGCTACCCTCTGACTCTAGAAATTGTACAGATCCTCCATGCCCAGTCCTCCTGCAGCCCCCACTACTTCTCCCAAAAATTATGTAGATTTGTCCTCCAGCTGAGCCAGATCCCGCGGGCAGTCACTGCTAATCTAGAATGCCTATCTCCCTCTCCTAGTGACTTCTGTACAATTTTCATCAGCAGTGCCCTGAGCTTGCATTTTGGCTCGAAACTTGCCTTACGCAGTTTCGTAATCTTGTCCTTGTAGAAATTCTTACTGTAGATCACCTGATAATGCAATATACTAAAGCAAAATATTTGATCTACTTCTACAAACAAACTTGTGGAAGCTTAATCAATTTTGAGCAATATCAAATAGAAAACATATAACAAAGAATAAGAAATCATTCACACATGAACACAGAAGAATGCTCTGGGGAAAGCCTCAGCTAAAAACCCCTGATCTCTATGTTATCATACAAGTGGAAATATCTCCAAATTAGACAAAGCTTTAGCTCACAATCTTTTCAGCTCTCAGTACAATCCCTCAATGTTGCTCATAAACTGAATAGACACAAAATATGCCTTCCTTCAGTCCTCTAAGCCTACTATTTCCTTGCGCAGTTTCTCCTGGGTCCTCTGGCTACCACATGTGTGAATTCATCTCTCACACAACTCACCAAACTCAGAAATAACTGCACAATCCTCAAGGAATGAATTCCTTCTGCATGCAAGAGATATCCTCAAGGGAATATTCTTGCAACTAATAGTACACTATCCCATCCTCTGATCTGAACTGAGTCTCTGATTGAACTGACATGCATGAGTTATTTATGAGAGAATATTCAATTATCTGAAGTACACTAGCTACATGCATGCATGCATTAACTAACTGAACTCACAATCAATTCCACAAACTGTTGGAACTAATCTAACTGGACTTAACTCAGTTAACTGAGCTAGCTAATTATAACTCAAAGTACAACTCATCCTGATCTCCTTAATTAAGGGATAACTTCCTCAATTGAAGGGAAAATTGTTACATGTCTTCACATAGACTTCATGTTTGATTTTCTCCAACTAATTAACACAAGATGAATTAATTAATTATTTTTCAAATAGCTGCTAAGATCATATTTGAATTTTAATTATAATTTTAGTTCAGAGACTAACTAAAATTTTAATGTATCCTGAAATGCTATTTTTAGCACTTCTATATTTAGCATTTCTTGTTGTTATTTTCAACACTCCCTCTCAACAAGAAAGGCATTATCTGTCACCCCAATCCTGTCTCTGTGGAACTTGAATTTTCATTTTGACAATTCCTTGGTCAAAATATCTGCATCCTGCTCGTCAGTCAAAATATACAACAACAACATGATCCTCTTCACCACACAATCTCGAAGATGATGATACCAGATATCGACGTGCTTGGACCTGTCATGAAATACTGGATTCTCAGAGAGTTTGATACAACTCTGATTATCACAATAGATCACAGTTGGATCCATTCTCTAATCAAACAATCCAACTAGAACTTTCTGCATCCAAATGACCTCACATGCTACCATGTATTTAGCCTTTGCTAAGCTATATGAAACTAACCTTTGTCTCCTATTGTACCAAGAAACTACAGTTGAACCAAGGTTGAAAATTCCTCCTGAAGTGCTCTTCCGATTTGATGGACTCCCTCCCCAATCTGCATCTATGAAGCCCTGAAGCTTCACTCCCTTTGTCCGTTTGTACCATAATCCATACTGAGATGTGCCTCTGAGGTATCTCAGCACATGCTTCGGTACCTTCCAAAATAGCTTGGTAGGTTGAACCATAGCCTGACTTAGCTAGTTCACCACAAAGTACAAATCTAGTCATGTGTTCACTAAATACATCAATGAACCCACAAGTTGCTGATAAACAGTAGCAGCTACTACCTCACGTGAAGTAGCATCCTCCTTCCTCCAGTTACCTGCTAGAGGAGTCTGCATGGGCTTGCACTTCTCCATGTGGAATCTCCTGAGTATCTCATTGGCATACTTGCCTTAAGACACAAACACTTCCCCATCCTTCTGCCACATTTACATGCCTCGAAAGTAGTGCATGAGACCCATGTCTTTCATCTTGAACTCTCTTACAAGGTCCTCCTTGCAAGACTTGATCAACTGATCATCACCTGTCAATATCAGATCATCAACATAAAGAACAATGATCAATGGCTTACCTTATACCATGATGTGGTAAAGGTTCACATCTACTTCACTCTTTGTGAAGCCCAACCTGGTGAAATCGTTGTCGATCCTAGTGTACCAAGCACGAGGTGCTTGCTTCAGCCCGTACAAAGCTCTCTTGAGTTGGCACACATGTGACTCACGATCGAAGGTCTGAAATCCTTCTGGCTGCTCTATGTACACATCTTCTTCAATCTTTCCATTGAGGAACACAGTCTTCACATCCATCTGATGGATCTTCCAACCCATCTGTGCTGATAGTGCCAACATCAATTTTATAGATGAGTACCTTGCTACAAGAGAAAAAGTCTCATCATAGTCGATCCCCTTGACCTATGAGAAACCACGGGCAACGAACCTTGCATTATGTTTCTCCACACTCACATCAGTAGTGTGCTTTACCTTGTAAAGCCATCGAGAACTCATCACTGACTTGTCCTCCGATCTTGGGACAACATCCCAAACACTGTTCTGAACTATGGAGTCGTACTCCTCCACCATAGCATCAACCTAGACTGGCTGCTGCACTGCTTCCTCAAAGGAAGATGGTTTGGTCTCGACACACTCCCCAACAAGGGTCATATAGCTAGTGTACCGCTCAGGTGATCTCCTCTATTTGCACTGAGAGGATGGTTGTCCCACATTCTCTCTCGCATCCATCACCAATCTGTTAGCTTCCCTTGAGCATTTCCGCCCATCTCTGGAAGACTCTGCATGAGTGGATGTCTCCACTCCTAGATCCTCTACATGTGGCTTCTCCACAACAGTCTGAGGCTACTCCTCTTTAGGAACCAAAAGTTCCTCCTCTGCATGCAACTTGAGCTCCCTCTCAAGGGATACTCGCATGGCCTTCTGCTTATTGAACTTCAGATCTCTGCGTACCACTATCCTCTAACTAGTAGGCAAGAACACCCGATAGTTGTGGGCTATATCAATGTACCCCACAAGTATCCCCAACTCAGTTGTTGGCTCTAGCTTCTTTCAGGCATCTTTGGTCACATGGCAAAATATTGATGAGCCAAAGATCCTGAAGTGACTCACATATTGTCTCTTCCCGAAGAAAGCCTCCTTTGGTGTCTTCATTCCCAGTATATGATGCGGGCTTCTATTCTGCAAGTATACTATTGTATTGCACGCCTCAACCCACAAATGAAGTGGTAGGCCTTGGTCATGCAACATCACCCGAGCTGCTCCCACAATCGTTCTGTTCTTCCTTTCGGCTACCCCATTCTGCTGTGGGTTATGGGGTGCTGTCAACTCCCATTTAATTCCTTCTACTACACAGAAGTCCTTAAACTGTTGAGAGACATACTCTCCACCATTGTCACTTTGCAAGGCCCTTATTTTCTTTCCAGATTCTTTCTCAACCAAGGCTTTCAACTCACAAAACCTTGAGAAGGTTTGATCCTTCTTCTGCATGCAGTAGATCCAACATCTTGGAGAAAAATCATCAATAAAAATAACATAGTACCTTTGTTTAGCAGTGGAGGCTGTCGAGAATGGTCCACACACATCTGTATGAACTCGCTCCAGGATTGCTCCAGCTCGACTGTCTCGATCCTGAAAGGAAGATTTTGCATACTTACCCGAGGTACAACCTTTTCATGTATCTGCTTGCTCCAGTTTACCATTGGGAAGTTCAGTACAAATCTGTTGCATGATCTTCAAGGCCCCATGGTGCAAGTGGCCTAATCTTCTATGTCATAGCTCGCCAATATCTTGGCTTTGCACCAACTCTCCTTTGGAACTCAATGCAGCATAGTCATCTACCTCTAGCTTGTAGAGATTCTTTACTTGAATCCCAATCCTCTTGGTAAGTCTAGTGTCGATGTGCCTCAGGAATTCCTTTCCTTTACTAAAGACTACATCATAACTTTTGTCTTCCAACATAGCAACAGATACCAGGTTCTTCTTCAAACCAGGCACATACTTTACATCAGTCAGGGTGAGAGGAGCTCCATGCTCCCTCTAAAACACAACCGTGCCTTCAGATGAAACACGGTACTTTCCATCATCACCCATCTCTATGTGCATCTGGAGGTCATTCTCCTCCAAGGTACTGAATAGACTCTTGTTGCCAGTCATGTGGAATGAGGCTCCACTGTCTAGGTACCAAACACAACCCACCATCGATGAAACCACGCATGCGATGAGGGTGAAATCCAATTCGAATTGTGAGGCCAATGCCTCACCATTTGATCCTTTCAAGGTTCCCTTCTTGGATTTATTCTATGGACAATTTGTAGTATAATGGCCCACGTCATGACAATGAAAGCATCGCACTTTTGATTTGTCAATCTTCTTCCCACCATGGGAAGAACTCGACTTATAATGGGAAGCCTTCCCTTTCCCTTTCCTCGCCTTACTCGCTAAGGTTATATTTTATTTATCGTCATGCTTTGATGAAGATCCATCTCTGGTGCTTTTCCTTATCTCGTCCTGCAACAGATCCAATCACAGTCGTTCCCAATCTGGTAGTTTCTCTCTTCCATTTACTGAGTCTTGGTAGATATTCCAGCTCTTAGGAAGACCGAGGAGAGCAATACTCACCATGTCATCATCGCCTGTTGTGATTCCTACACTTCCAAGCTCATCCCTGCAGGTGGTGAGCTTGTTCACATATGTAGAGATCATGTCGCCCTTTTCACGCTTGATTTTCGAAGCTTGTATTTTAGCGCAAGCTCCCTCTTATCACTATTGTTTTCATATAGATACTTCAATGTTTTCCACATTTAAAACGATGTCTCCTTCCCATGGAGACTCGAGACAATGTGATCTCGAACTCCCTCCAGAAGGATCATCCTTGCTCTAGCCACACATTTCTTCCATTCTACCAATTCTTGGGCATTAGCTGCTGCTGGCTTGGGGACTTCTTGATTAATGAAGTCCTTCAAACCGTTGTCCTCTAATATCGCTTCCATGTGATCCTTCCAGGCTATATAATTCGAGCTGTCATCCAGGGCATACTCAAGTCTCAAACCATTGAACATCATTGGTGAAATTTGAGATGTGACAAGAATTCAATTTCTATAATCAAGAACCGCAACCTTCGAACTTCTCCCTTCTTTGTATAGTGTTCTCCGCTTTGATCACCTTTTCTTCGATACCATGTATAAATTCCCACTGTAGATCACCTGATAATGTAATATACTAAAGCAAAATGCTTGATCTACTTCTACAAACAAAATTGTGGAAGCTTAATCGATTTTGAGCAAGATCAAATAGAACACATATAACAGAGAATAAGAAATCAATCACACATGAACACAGAAGAATACTCTTGGGAAAGCCTCAACTAAAATACCCTAATCTTTGTATTATCATACAAGTGGAAATATCTCTAGATTACACAAAGCTTTATCTCACAAGCTATCCAACTCTCAGTACAATCCCTCAATGTTGCTCATAGACTGAATAGACGCAACATATGCCTTCCTTCAGTCCTCCAAGACTCCTATTTCCTTGTGCAGTTTCTCTTGGGTCCTCTGGCTACCACTTGTGTGAATTCACCTATCACACAACTCACCAAACTCAGAAATAACTACACAATCCTCAAGGAATGAATTCCTTCTGCATTCAAGAGATATCCTTAAGGGAATATTCCTACAACTGATAGTACACTGACCCATCCTCTGATCTCAGCTGGGTCTTTGACTGAACTGATATGCATGAGTTATTTATGAGAGAATATTCATTTATCTGAAGTACACTAGTTACATCCATGCATGCATATACTAACTTCACTCACAATCAGTTCCACAAACTGTTGGAACTAATCTAACTAGACTTAACTTAGTTAACTCAGCTAACTAATTACAACTCAAAGTACAACTCACCTTGATCTACTTAATTAAGGGATAACTTCCTCAAGCAATGGGAAAACTGTTGCATGTCTTCACATAGACTTCGTGTTTGATTTTCTCCAACTAATTAACTCAAGATGAACTAATTAATTATTTTTCAAACAACTGCTAAGATAAAAATCGAATTTTGATTCTCAATTTTAGTTCAGGGACTAACTAGAATTGGAATGTATCCTGAAATGCTATTTATAGCAATGGTATTTTTTACTTCTATATTTAGCATTTCTTGTTGCTATTTTCAATAGTCCTCTCTCCTAGTCACTTGCATCTGACAACGATCATGCATCATGCTAGACTAGGAGGTTTATCGATTTGATGTCATCTCATCATGAGTGACTGCAGATATAGGTACATGAATAGAAATGAAGCAATGAAATATGGGATGAATAAGGAGAGTACATGCAAAAGGACACGTTCCAAAATCTACAAACAAACAATGCATGCGAGGAGATGTGTTTGCGAATGGAAAACCATGCGAAAATGTGTTCGTAGATGGACGAATGGACAAATGTGCATTTTCACAAACGGGTGAACATGTGAAGCATGCCAAGGTACAAGTAAGGAGCAACATGCGAATGCAACATCAGGAGAACCCAATGACCATCGAAGACTCCACACACCTTGCCATGCAGAGGTAAAGTTGTGATACACGATGAGGGCATCCATTATCCAGCAGCACTGCATCTCAACATGCACACCAACAGTAGCACGAATTTACCAAAGTTGTCATGTCGATTCTTGTTATGAGTCATGCTGTCCACATCACTAATGTGGGACATATTGTTGATCAATGTAATGTAACATGGAAGTCCAAGAGACCCACTTGTCATATGAAGAGTTATGTAAAGTTGAAAGGTCATGGAAGTCAAACAATCATGAGGGAAGTTGAACAGTCACAAGAGTTATTTTTACCCTTGGCTATAAATAACCCTCATTTGTACATGAAAAATACTTTTTCACCTAGGCTCGTCCCACATAGCCTTGAGAGCCTGTAAACTTTTCTTTGAGGAGTAAGTACTAGCTCCAACGTCACGTCCACGAGGTTAGTGATGTATGGTGTATCAATGTGTCTTGGAACTTTCTCTTAATTCAGAAGCCTACTAATGGGCCAACACATTTTCACGCGTGTTGTAATTGTTTGTAATATTTGTCTTGAACACTTGTAATACATGTTTCTTTAACCTGTGTTTAACACTTGAATTAATTTAGTTGTTCTAATACATATATTAATGAAAATTTGTTGTATAAGTTCTTAATATGGTCCTGCCCATGTTGGTTACCTCCCGAACATGAGACAAAACCTTTCACGTAAACTCACTATAACGACCATCGCAATCGCATGGATTTTCTGATGAGCGTTGTACGTGCTATCTTCCCTTGTGTGTTGTGACTACCGCATCTATACGAATTGCTCATTCAGAAGGTACGAACGTCCTGTTTTGTTGTGTGTTCCTAATAGAGTTGGGCTTCCTCCCATTCAACTTGGGACTCACTGCCACCCTCTCTTTCTGGGGTAAAAGAACCTTGACACAAGTAACACTATCAATCACCAGGAACGCAAACCTCGTCGTTCAAAGACAAAGAAGACCACTCTCACGTGCTAACAAGCAAGAGATAAGGGATATCTTTAATATAATGGCAACTTGTCCATCGTACTGGATAGGACTCCTGCACCAAACAACGTGAGGTCTAGTTGAGACTTCATACCGAGGAGATCCCCCAATGTTGGCGGGTCCAACACCATCAACAAGCTACAATGTTCATATTTTTTAAGGTAATTCAATTTAAAAAGCTACAAACTCTCAAATTTATCAACATGCATAGGAATAAAAGTTTTGAAGGTTTTGATTGCGTCTTATGGCTCTAAAATATTTAAGAGTTAGAAGCTGCAACTATACTATCAACGTGTTGTTCTAATAAAATGGGGATACACATTTCCACATGTAACAATCATCACTTTGATGTTATGTATACCTTAGAATACAAAAAGAAGAAATAATTGTAGAAAATGGATAAGGATACCATTATCACATTGAGGAGATAATATTTTTATGTTTACTTCCAAAATTGTGTTGATTATATGTTTATAGCACAATGAGCATATGCATTGGGAAAACAAAGTCATGACACTCCTTCAACAATGCCAACATATATATTTTGATAGTCTGAGGTGGGGGACACCATAATAAAACATATAACAGGTTGGGACATTGACCATACCAAGCCAATAGTTCAATCTCAACCCAAATTTCAACCAATCCACTCCATGAACTATAGGTCATTAAATCATCGCTATTTCTCATGGTCATCGAATCCATGGAATTGGGTCTCGCGACCATTAGTCATGACCACATTAATTTTTGTAGTTCGACATAGAAGCTGTGAGTGGAATGGAAGCATCATTGAATTCCTTCCTAAGTGGGTCCATGTCTCATATTGGCTATTGTTCCAATCTTATTCTTGTGCTCATTACTTTCCTTCCTTGTCTCTAGCTTGTGTCCAAGTGTTGTGCAAGTTATCCCTCCTTTTCTCTCCTCTTTCTTTATTGTTCTCTCTTTCTCTTTCTCAAAAGTGAATAATGCTAGAGTGATGTCTCTCCCAATTTATTTTCTTTTGTTTTCCTTTTTCCCTTCATTTTCCCTTGCATACATATTCTAATCTCTTCATCTTCCTTTTCTCTTATTTTCGTTTTTTTCTTGTATTAAATTTCCATTTATTGTTTTTGCCTCTTGTAAATGACACAATTTCAATACCAATTTCAATAGCCAATAAATAAATATTTAACGACAAGTGATTCCAAATGTATTTTTTTCCCCTCATTCTTGGAATACATGTCCCTTGGTTCTATTTTTCCTTTATAATTCCCAGTTATTATGTAGAATTTTAACCCAGGGATGTTATAGCACGGCTACACTATCATTAGGATATAACATAGAGGTTGAACCTTATAGACTACCTCGAATTCTCACTCCCAATTTTTTTCATTAGACTATATGCGCTTAACGATACATTCGAATGGCCTACTCTCTATGGAAGATAATATGCATTCATTGACTCAATAAATATGTTTGGATTCATTATCAATTCAAGATTGACTTTTCCCATTATCGAGAAGTTATCAAAAAATTTTAACTTTGAGGAAGATGGAAATGGAGGTATGATCACTTGCATATTATGTCTAATTTGAGAGTTTCTATGAAATTTCCCACTTATATCCATGAGGCCAGCTATAGAAAGAAAGAACTCCAAATAAAGACTCCTCGGGTGAGAGCTTTGAACTACTTGCATAATAAAGTTTTGATGCAGATAGAGCAACAAAAGCATCGCAAATAGATTCTTGGAACCCTAGTACAATCAGAAAAGCACATTAGGACCTTATGAACACAAAATCTCTCATTCTTGAAAGTAAGTGGCCAAAAATAATAATTAATTCTTCACGCAAAGATGGTATTAAAAGGCTATATGTTAGCTATTTTTCTACTCACGAGTCTCATTTTTTCTCATAAGTACAATCATAAGATAAATCAATTATTCAAAGTATAGGGAAATGACATCCTACCAAAGTCCAAATAAGGAATTCTTTGAATAAGAACATTAATTATATACCACGAATACCCACGCACGTCAGAGAAGGCGGCCAGGGAGTTCTCTCACTCACAATATCTCTGTCTATAATATATTCGCATTATTTCCCATGTTTTCCCACCCAAGTCTTCCAACTCTCTGTGTTCCCGTTTTCTCATCTGAAATCTTCTTCTCCTGCAAATCCATCAGATATCGTATTTATATCATATCGTTCATCTCCTCTCTCTGTACTTCTCTCTCATATCATATCGGTTGTCTGCTTTATGATGAAGAGCAGTATAATGACCCTCCTGATTATGATCTCGTTCCTGCTCGACCATAGCAACGCCAGGTTTTTCAAGAAGAATAACCTGTTTATCACCCCCCACAGTCTTTCGGCCGTTAGTACCAGCCTCAATTCCCTTGTCGACGGTGAATCTAGCTTGCAAACTGCCAACGGTCATATGGAGAAAGATCCGTTGGGGTGTGTTCAAGAAATCCAAAAACCCAGAAGCGGCTGGTCCTCAAAGAGTGCTGCCAACAAGAAGTCGTTATCTTTCAGGCTCAACCCCAGTATCCAAACGACTGATAAAATGGAATCGTCTGCATCATCGAAAAAAGACGAAGGCGTAAATTCCATGGTGACGGAACAGCGGCTCTCCACATCCAGTAATAGCCCTGGGGTCGGTCACATGCAGATAATCCATCATAATTTTCATGCAAGAAAAGTCAACATCATCAAATCCCGTCACAGCAACGGAGATGATCACCTCCAGCAGGAAAAAAGCAGCAACCGCAAACTGGGTTCTACTCCAAGCCCGGGAGCCGGCAATGGAAGCGGCAATTGATGATATTGAACGTCATAAAGAATATTAGTGCGGAGTTCGAAGCAAATATACGAGTCTTGCGACTCACGATCTACCGTCTCATATAACGAATTCGATCCAGGTTGCTGATGATGAGCGAATGGCAAGCCTAGTTGACATAACGATTTTGATAAGAATTATATGGTGTGAAACCTTCTTACAATAGGTGTAGCTGACCATTCCAGATGTGAAATGGTAGAGCGACGAAGTTGTTGCCCTCATACCCCATTTTTTATTCGTACATTAATTCATTTTTTTTAATCTACAAGGGCAACTTCGGTTTCAAGCTGGTGTAAATGTAAATTTGAAGTTGTTGATGTACAATCTGAAAACATCGTTAGTGAGGGAAGCTTTGTGATTTCTATAAGCGAAAAAGCAATCCGTAAATATCCCATATTTCTGATTCTCATTGTTTTCTCGCAGAGATATGAATTAAGCACATAGTTACCCATTTTGATTAGCCTGAACTTTTATATATATGAGCATGGTGTCTGGGATAACAGGAGAGAATTGACACATTCAAAATTCGACCGGAAACAAAATAATTTACCTAAGTTACAAATAAAATCTTGAGTATTAAAGACACATGGGTTGAGATCTATATATATATATTACATCCATATGTATGAGGCTCGTCCAATTACAGTAGACGATATTGTTAATGTATTCATTGCGGCGTAGTATGAAACGTTCTAATGAAAATTCATGGATTTTTTGACGAGCAAAATAGGCCGTCAAAAACGTTCATATGACATTCTTTCAGGTTATGTTGTTTTTGTATTGCTGACTTAAGTTTGCATTTCACAATTATAAGAAATAGGCGGCACATAATATATTTTTAAAAAAAAATCTCGTACTTGAAATCAATTAAATTATTATAATTATAGAATGAAGTAAATTAAGTTCCATTTATATTCTAAAACAATCTTCACCATGAAGAGAAAACCATAAAGCGACACAAGATGATTGTTTGCACATTCAATAACAAAAAGATGAATCACAGTAACGAATTCAATTAATCTTAATTTCCATAAATTATGGATATATGCATACATGAGATTTATAAAGATAAAATTGTATTACTGATAATTATAATAATTCTTATCTCTTAAATTACACAAAAATTTAACGTTGTTTTCTACGTAAAAACATTATTTTTTCATTATCCAATAAAAATAATTAATAAATGTAAATTCGTTTTGATATAATTATTTATAATAATCCCTTTTGATATAATTATGTATAATATTCACACGTGTTTTTAAATATTCCATTCATTTAGATAGAAATAATTATTTTATATCATTGTTCATTTGCGTGGAAAAGAATCATTTTATATCCTTTTATAAAATGCTCTTGCATGCAATTAGAATGTTACATATGTTTTGGTAGGTGGCTGTCGTGGCTTGCGTTCAACTTTTGAACTAAAGTAGTTATTCTTTTTTTATTTGATTCTTCTCAAAAGTAATGTGTTTTGCTGTAGGATTCAGTGAACGCTAACTCTTTAGCGCACGCCGTGACGCCCGCAGTTGGAGCGCGATGACCGTGAATACGCACCCACGTCAGAGAAGGCGGCGAGAAGGCGGCGAGGGAGTTCACTCTCTCACAACCTCCCTGTCTATAAAATATTCGCATTATTTCAGATGTTTTCGCACCAAAGTCTTCCAACTGTCTGTGTTCCCGTTTTCTCTTACTGCCTTCCCGTTTTCTCTTACTGCCTGACATCTTCCTCTCCCGCAAATCCGTCAAAACTCATCTGATATCATACGTTCATCTGCTATCCGTGTACCTCTGAGAGTTATGATGAAGAGCAGTATAAGCACGCCCCTGATTATGATCTCCTTCCTGCTCGTTGCTGGCCATACCAACGTCAGGTTCTCAAGAAGAATGACCTGTTTATCACCCCCTACAAAGTCTTTCAGCCGTTGGTACCAGCGTCAATTTCCTTGCCGACGATGAATCTAGCTTGCAAACTGCCAACGGTCATATGGAGAAAGATCCATTGGGGTGTGTTCAAGAGATCCTAAGCCCCAGACGTGGCTGGTCCTCAAAGAGTGCTGCTAACAAGAAGTCGTTATATTACAGGCCGAACCCGAGTGTGTGGAGGTTTGCGGTTACACCAAAACCCGCAGGTCTTGGTAAACATTACAAATCAGTGACTAGGATCTCCAGGGTGGAAATTACAGATTCCATAGAGGTGCGGTGATTTTTCCAACACCTCCCCTCAAACGCAACTCGGGGGAATCGAACCTCGGTTCAGCCTCTGATACCATGTAAATATGTTAGAAACCTGGACAGATGAATCTAGCTAGTAAAGGTTGAACACAACTTTGCAGAACAAAAACACTAAAAGAAAATAGAAAGAAGAAAAGAATGATTCATTAAAAAATAAGTTACAATGCTCATGATATAGCATTTACATGGTATCAGAGCCCACAGGTTGCTAGATAAAAGGCGCGCCAGTACTTTATTTTGCAGGTATTACAGCTTGGAGATCAAAGATTGACAAAAAAATGGAGTTTCTCAAAGCATCGATCCTAACACCGTACAACTATCATGAATGGAAGGACCAAATGGCTCGATACCTTCGTCATAAAGGGTTGTACAGGATTATCATTGCTACAGAAGTGGAACCCACTTCAGCCATAGAGAAATCCAAGTACCTCAAACGTATGGATGAGGCCCACGGATCCATATGCATTTGCATATCTCCAGAGTTGCAGTTTCATCTATCTGCCTGCAATACTCCCAACGAGATTTGGAAAAAGGTTGAAGATCTCTACGGAAAACAGGATGAGATGAAAGAACATCTGCTCAAAGTGGAGCTGTTGTCATTGCATCCACAGAACTATGAAAGAATTCAAGACTTCTTCACCAAATATAATGATTTATTGCTGCAACTCAAGGGTTGTGGAATTGACAAATCCAAGGAGGAGAGTCACCAAGTTCTCTCTATTATGTCAAAGCTCGGACCGCAATACTCCATCATTGTGTCTACATTTCATTCAGTAAGGCTCGCAACAGGTAAATCCTACACTATGCCTTCTCTCAAAGAATTTATGGAGTCCGTTATTTTTGAGCAAGGTAAACTCATTGGCATAGGGAAAATCAAACCTCCAAAAGGGCATGCACTTGTTGTGCATGATGGAAACCATAATAAAAATCACAGATCTAATTCAAATCAGAAAAATCAGCAGCTAAAAAACAAGGGAAAAGCGCATTCCCATCCAAAGAAGGAAGGGCACACCAAGCCCTTCAATGACTCCTCCGGCTCGAGAAATGAGAAAGGGAAGAAAGGAAGCAGATGCACCTACTGTCAAAGAGGATTCCATCCAGAATCCTCTTGCATGATGAAATAAATTGACCAAATGGCAGAAATCCTTCAGAAGCACAACCTTGGGGACCACATCCCTCAGGGCGCCAAGAAGAAAACTGAGGATCCACCACATGGGAAAGGTAACAATTTTCATGCTTTAGTTGCAATTAATTCTTTTCCTGATGCATGGACTATAGATTCTGGTGCATCACATCATATGGCTACTGCAAAGGAAGTCTATTCCTCTTTGGATGCATGCAAAGGACCTCCCATCCTCATGGGAGATGACTCACCTATTGAGGTCACCGGAAAAGGTAAAGTGGAACTTTTACACAGAAGCTTTGAAGATGTGCTTCATGTTCCAAAAATTTTGGTACACCTACTTTTAGTTTATCAGATCACTCATTCTGGCACTGGAAAGAGAGTGGAATTCACTCCAGATGCATTGAACATATATGATCTACATAGCAGCTCCAAAATTGCAACCGGCGAGGTAAACAATGGAGCTAGACTATATACATTTTATGAATTTATTGAATCTGAATCCTCCTTATTGCTTACACATGTTGATGATAGTAGTAGGGTTTGGCATGAGAGGTTTGGTCACTTAAATTACAGGTATATGCAGCAGCTAAGCAAGAATGAGATGGTGGAAGGCTTGCCAAATATCAATTTCTCCAAAGGAGTTTGTGAAGGGTTTGTCCTTGGCAAACATCTCAAAGAAAAGTTTGACACCGGCAAGACTCACAGAGCATCCTCTCCTCTAGATCTGATCCATACTAATCTCATGGAGCCTTTTCCTCGTCCTTCCATCAACAAAGCAAGGTATGTGCTTACATTTATTGATGATTTCTCACGGTATACTTGGGTGTATCTTCTCAGGGCCAAATCTGAAGTTTTTGCACACTTTGAAGATTTCAAAGCATTAGTTGAGACACAGTCAGAGAGAAATATCAAAGCCCTTCGTATAGACAATGCGGGTGAATATGTTAACAAAGCACTTCAAAACCTTTGCCTTCAGTCCGGCATACAATTGCAGTACACAGTTCCATACACTCTACAGCAGAACGGAGTGGCTGAGAAAACGAACCGATCTCTCAAAGAGATGGCTTCCTGCATGTTGCATGCTAAGTCACTGCCTCATAAGCTATGGGCCGAAGCACTTGATTGTGCTAACTACATCCAGAACAAATCTCCTCATAGGTCTATCAAGGATCAGACCCCCTTTGAGGCTTGGAGCGGCACTAAACCGGAGGTCACCCGCTTCTGTGTTTTCGGCTCTAGAGCATAGGCCAGAATCCCCTCTGAAAAGAGGAAAGCTCTTGATCCACAGAGCATTGAGTGCATCTTTGTTGGATACCCTGATGTTATGAAGGGATACTGACTCCTGATTCCCTGTACAGATAAGCTGATCATTGAGCGAAGTGTTAAATTTGAGGAAAGTCTCTCGCATGCACCTCAATCGCCGCATGCAGACACCTTTTGTCTACCTCATGTCCGAGATGATGACTCAGTACACTCAGATACAAATACAGAGCATGCAGATGCCGAGGTAGAGCATGCAGATGCCGAGGTAGAGCATGCAGATGCAGAGACAGGGTCTTCAGATGCAAATCTAGTGCATGCAAATGATGATCCACATCAAAGTCCAGATCAGGCTTCCAGCAGTGAATCATATTCCCCTGCCATAAATCAGAGAACAAGGAGCTTACGTGAGATATATGCATAAGACCACCCAGCTGCTAGAAATGGTCTTGTGGGGGATAATTCTGATCTATAGAGGACTAGCTCAGAATTTATTGAACCTCCTCTTGTCCTCACTACCACTGAACCATCGTCATCCTGGCATTGTCATTCGGTTCAGTCTTCTGATCCACAGTCTTACGCTGAGGCTGCTGGGCATCCATCTTGGGAGTCTGCCATGGAGGAGGAGTATAACTCCCTCCTCGAGAACCAGACTTGGGATCTGGTCCCCCGTCCTTCAAGAAGGAAACTTGTCCGATGCAAATGGGTCTACAGGACCAAGAGTGCTGCAGATGGGGAAATCACCAGATGGAAAGCAAGGCTAGTAGCCAAAGGCTTCCAACAAGTGCATGGCATTGATTATGATGAGACCTATGCTCCAGTAGCAAAGATGGATTCCATACGCCTTACACTTGCTATTGAGGCTGCCCAGCGGTGGGAAGTACATCAGATGGATGTGAAGAATGTCTTTCTTCATGGAGACCTATCTAAGGAGATCTACATGGAGCAGCCACATGGTTTCATTCAGGATTCATCTTTGGTTTGCAGAGTGAAGAAATCTCTCTATGGCCTTAAGCGGGCCCCGAGAGCTTGGTACGCGAAGATGGATTCTTTTGTCTTATCATAAAACTTTGAAAGATGTAAGTCTGATCCGAATTTTTACATGCTTAGGACACATGATTCTCTTCTTATCTTAGTTTTTTATGTAGATGATCTCCTAATCACTGGCAGCTCAGCTTCAGCCATTGCTACAGTTAAGAGGGCCTTGCATGATAGGTTCTTGATGATGGACATGGGTCCATTACACTTCTTTCTTGGTCTTGAGATTAGACAGGATGCCACAGGCATCAAACTCTCTCAGGCTAAGTATGTACGGGATCTCCTCAAGAGATTTCGCATGATTGACTGCAAGCGAGCACCAACTCCTTTTCTGTTTGGGGTCCGCCTTGAGGATGGAGGTGACACTCCATTAATTAACAACACTCTCTACCGATAGTTAGTGGGGAGCTTATTGTACCTCACCCACTCGAGACTAGATCTCTCATATGCAGTAGGGGCAGTTTCCAGATACATGCAGGAGCCACATGAACTACACTGGAATGCTACCAAGCGCATCCTCTGATATGTGCAGGGCACCATCACCTTCAGGATTCACTATGCAGCAGGCACTGCATTAATCTTCTTGGCTTCAGAGATTCTAATTGGGCAGGAGATAACATTGATCGCAAGTCCACCTCCAGATATTCACTTAGTCTAGGATCTGGCCCTATCTGTTGGTCGAGCAAGAAGCAGGCTGTTATTGCTCTCTCTTCAACTGAGGTCGAGTACAGAGGAGTAGTCAACATCACCATTCAGGCTCTGTGGCTACAACACTTCCTCACTGATTTAGGCGTCCAGTTCCACTAGCCCATTGTCATCTGGTGTGACAACCAGAGCACTCTCAAATTTTGTAGGGATCTAGTACAGCGGCAGCAGACGAAGCACATAGAGATCCATATGCACTACATCAAAGACTTAGTACATGATCGGGTCACTGATTTGTAGTTTTGTCCCTCAGCAGAACAAACTGTAGACAATACCATGTGGAGTTTTTCCATTACACTAAAACCCGCAGGTCTTGGTAAATGTTACAAATTAGTAACTAGGATCCCTAGTGTAACGACCTGCAGCTTCACTCAAAGTGCGATAACATTCGGTTGAGCTAAACGACTGCGGTTATGTGATGGGCAAGCTCTCTCTTGAGTGTGCGATGTATTATGCACATGATAGAAGGGTGGGCGAGACTGTTTATACACATGGGAGCATGTGTTAACTTGTATGGAGGCCGACCTAAGATTGTAAGGAGCTGACATGCGTTTTGGAGACTTTGTGATGACGTGTGGAGCGTTGGGCGAGTCGGCTGGGCAGCCAGGACAACACCCCACATTTGGTATAAACAAGTGATGCGTTGAGTCATTTGGGACGTCACTCATTCGCTCAACATCTTTGCTCATGTGAAGGAGTAAGGTGTAGGTCTAAAGTGCGCAGAACTAAGGAGAAGAGGCACAGGTTGGAATGCACCCATTATTGGGCAGGGCTGCATGAGGAAGACTTGGTTTAGCTTGGTTTTGGGTGAAGGCACAGGCAGGAATGCCCGGTGGTTGGGTGAGGGCGTGCACGGGTGTGTAGCGCCCGGTTTATGTGAAGGTACCCAACGGTGAAACAGAGGAGCGCTCGATTTGTGCAACGACTTGTCACGGGTTCTTGGGTGACTCGGGTGAGCGCCCGCCCGTCGTGCAAGTGTGCACGGTGCGACTTTTGGGGAAGTGTTGAGATTGTGAACGGAGGTGTGTCTTGAGCAGAGGCGCCCATGTGTGGCGACTTGGAGGCGCGCCCAAGTTGGGCAAACAACACGATCATGCGACAAGGCAAACAAAGGGTTGGTGAGTCGTGCGGAGGTGCTGACGATCTGGGCAACCGAGTTTGCCGAAGTTGTGAAAATTGGCTAAGTGTAAATTTGGGGTTTCCCAAGATTTAAATTGTACTTTATAAAAGTGAAGATTGTATAATATATTGATTCGCGTAGACTCATATTGCAGGGAGTTGCCCCTCCCTTTATACTGTTGTGCATTTCTCTTGTATAATGTTATTGATAATGAATGTGCATGGGTATTCATTGGTGTAAAGGAACACATTAATAATACTTGGTTGCGAAACATAAGCTAAGTAGGAAAAGTGGAATGTTAGGCGTAGTCTACAATCATAACTATTGGTGAAAAGAATACGATTAGTAGTGCCGCACCTCGCTATAAGCGGTTGGAAGACTATCGCAGGTGTAGGGGCGTGACAGTTGGTATCAGAGCAAGGTTGCTCGTGACGAAGTGACAGTGGAAGCAGGTACTTGCGTATAAAGGAAGTTGATTTCACATAAAAGTGGAACAAGTGTTGGTTCATGGTTGCGGGGAACTTGGTGAAGCTGGTGAATGGTAAAATAGGTTTAGCAGAGGTGAAGCTTAACATTTGGGCCAAGTTGAACGACAAGGCATGACAGGTTTGGAAGAATGCGAAGGGAAGCTCTTGCTTACCTTATACAGGTTGAAGTGGATGAAAGAAGAGAATCCCTGGATTCGAAATGAGCTTGAAGTCTTGGAAAAGAATGTCGAAGGCGAACTTCTTCAACTTGGTTAGACAATGGGGCAAGATGAAGTTGTAGATTGTGCTAACAAGGAAGAGGAAGTCGTGATAGTTGAGGATGTTGCAGATGTGACAATGATGGAGGATAAACTTGAGGTTGATCAAGTTGGATGAGGATCGTGCAATTTGCAGACATGGATGAATGGAATACTCACATGAAGGAGACTCATGATGATGATGAAATAAGTATTGATACTTGTGTTTCACTTGAGCATTTGGTAGATGGACCGTATGCAGGGAAGAACAAATCCAGTTTGCCGATGCAGGGGAGCATCTTACCGTGGATGTCTATGATGAGACCTTGTATGCAGAAGCAAGGATTGTTGATTGTTGCAGGACTTGTTGGGGTTGTTTGTGACCTTATGGTAGAAGGTACAAAGGCCCGTGACAAGGGAGGAACATGATGATTGTTGCGGAGGATTGGGTCATGCTTTAGCCACATGGAGAATTGGCTAAGTGCTCGGCATCACTCATGGACAGATTGAGGAGGGCACACACTTGAGGAACGATGATACTTGGGTGGACTTCTCATGGCCGAGACCAAGCGCAAGTCTTGGTGTAACCTTTAGTGGGGGAGCTATGATGGAAGGGACTCGTGATGATGATGATATGGTTGGGTGACCGAGTTCACTAGACTGAAGATTGCAGACTTGGATGAGGATGATCGATTGTTGTGATGGGTCTACTTGGTTGGACTACATGGGAAACTTAGTCATGGACATCAGGTTGGAGACATAGAGCATGGCAGTCTTATGCAGGGACATTATGCTGGAGAACTTGTAGAGATGTCACTTATGGGCATCCAATGAGGAGTGCCAAGGTAGGGATGTTTTGCAGGTGGATTTACTAGTGTGACATGGAGATGTTTTTCTTATGAGCCGATGGAGAGGTTGTGCACTTATGTAAAACAAGGCCATGGACTTGGATGGAGTTGTGAGCAGACTATGCAGCATTCCTACTACATGGAGAGCTGAGGCATCTTGCAGAGACCATTGGGCTGAGACTTGTATGCTTGCTAGAGTGATGGTTGGGATGGCTTATGGAGCTCATGATTACACGAGGTTGTGACTTCCAGGGAGACTTCATATATGGTGGACGTAGAGGATCTGATGCATTGAGGAGTTGAGGTCAGAGACTTTGATGCAGGATGGGGTGCATACTTTCAAGTACATGTGTGGGAATGGCTTGAAAGAGTGACTTGATGTGGAGGATCGATATGAGACACTTTGGAGTGATGGAGTTATAGTGATGATGATGCCTTGGTGGCAACACTTGGGCATGGGTTGAGCCGAGAATTAACCACATTTGACACATGGGAACTGATTGATCTATGATCGTGGGAAACACATGGATAGATGAAACAGGTATATACTTGTTCCTATGGAAGACTTGAGATGGCACATTGCAAATATGATGGAGGTTGCTTCATGGACCTGAATGTGGCACATCAAGAGTTGAAGAGATGATCTCTTCACTTTGATGAGATACACAAATGGATGATGATGTTGGGGTGGATGTTACTGATTTCATATAGCACATTAGTACCAGACATCATGGACATCATGTTGCAGATGAGATGAGGGCTACTTCATGGACCTGAGCATGGCTTACTTATATGGAGATGGATTCTTGATCGAGTTGAGGATGTGACGGGATGTTTTGAGAAACAACTGATGGTGGCATGAGGATGTTCACTCTCATGGTTTGAGCGTGACAGTTGCACTGGTCACCCGACTAGTTCAAACATGGGGACGCGTAGTGTACAGAGATGTGTTAGCATTGTGTTGGAGTATCATGGAAGCAATTCACACAAAGATGACACATGATGAGGTCGACATGATATGTTGCAGGAAGCATGTAGCTTGAGATGGAGGGACCAGCCTTCCACGATGGGGAGCAACATGTGGAGATTATGACAGGGTGGTCGATGGTCATGGATTGAGATGATTCCCGATGTATGACATACCGATGGGGTGTATACCTTGGTATGGTGATCTTGGTGACAGATGGTTGTCGGGATGAGACATGACGGAGACGGTGGTTCTACATATGTTGTAGAGATGTTTGCAATATGTGGAGGAGTGGACATCATGGATGATACAGCTGATCTTGGTGGATAGCTACCAGGATGGTATGTTGTCGAGGACGACAACGAATTCAGGTGGAGGAGGATGTAACGACATGCAGCTCCACCCGAAGTGCGACAACGTTCGGTTGAGTTGAACGATTGCGGTTTTGTGATGGGCGAGCTCTCTCTTGAGTGTGCGATGTATTATGCACATGATAAAAGGGTGGGGGAGCTTGTTTACACACATGGGAGCATGTGTTAACTTGTATGGAGGCCAACCTATGATTGTGAGGAGCCAACATGCGTTTTGGAGACTTTGCGATGACGTGTGGAGCGTTGGGCGAGTTGGCTGGGCAGCGAAGACAATGCCCCATGTTTGATATAAACAAGTGATGCATTGAGTCATTTGGGACGTCACTCATTCGCTCAACGTCTTCGCTCATGTGAAGGAGTAAGGCACAGGTCTAAAGTGCACAAAACTAAGGATAAGAGGCACAGGTTGGAATGCACCCATTCTTGGGTAGGGCTGCACGAGGAAAACTTGGTTGAGCTCAGTTTTGGGTGAAGGCATAGGCAGGAGCACCCAGTGGTTGGGTGACGGCGTGCACGGGTGTGTGGCGCCCGATTTGTGCGAAGGTTCCCAACGGTGAAACGGAGGAGCGCCCAATTTGTGCGACAACTTGGCACGGGTTCTTGGGTGACTCGGGTGAGTGTTCGCCCGTCGTGCAAGTGTGCACGGTGCGACTTTTGGGGAAGTGTTGATATTGTGAACGGAGGTGTGTCTCGGGCAGAGGCACCCGTGTGTGGTGGCTTGGAGGCGTGCCCAAGTTGGGCAAACAACACGATCATGCGACAACGTGAACGAAGGGTTGGTGAGTCGTATGGTGACCATGCAGAGGTGCCGACAAGCTGGGCAACCTAGTTTGCCGAAGTTGTGAAAATTGGCTAAGTGTAAATTTGGGGTTTCCAAAGATTTAACTTGTACTTTGTAAAAGTGAATATTATATAATATATTGATTCGGGCAACTCATATTACGGGGAGTTTCCCCTCCCTTTATACTGTTGTGCATTTCTCTTGTATAATGTTGTTGATAATGAATGTGTATGGGTATTCATTGGTGTAAAGGAACACATTAATAAAACTTGGTTGCGAAACACAAACTAAGTAGGAAAAGTGGAATGTTAGGCGTAGTCTACAATCGTAAGTATTGGTGAAAAGAAAACGATTGGTAGTGCCAGACCTCACTATAAGCGGTTAGAAGACTACCACAGGTGTAGGGTCGTGACACCCAGGGTGGAAATTACGGATTCCATAGAGGTGTGGTGATTCTTCCAACAGAGTGTCCCGACGAGTGATAAAATGGAATGCTCTGCATCATCGAACAAAGCAAAAAGCGTAAATTCCATGGTGGCAGAACAACGGCTTTCCACATCCAGTAATAGCTCTGGGGTCGGTCACATGCAGATAACTCATCATAATTTTCAAGCAATAAACGTCAACATCATCAAATCCCATCATAGCAACGGTGATGATCACCTCCAGGAGAAAAATAGGAATAAATGCAAGCAGCGTTCTTCTCGATGCCCGGGAACCGCAATGGAGACGACAATTGATGGATTTCAAACGTCATAAAGAATATTGGTGTGGAGTTCAAAGCAAGTATATGAGGGTTGCGAGTAACGATATCCAAAGTAAATGAACATTTCAGTTACGATCCATGTCGCTTATTATCAGCGAATCGTAAGTCTGGTTGACATATCGATTTTGAATAGAATCACATGGTGTGAAACCTTCTTGCAATAGGTATATAACAGAGGGACCATGGTTGATTTTTATATTGAAAAAATTGTTGTCACAATGTGACATTGGATCAAGGTTGGCCATGATTATAAACTCAAGGGTTTTATATTAAACCCAAGGATTAAAATTATAAACCTTACTCTACGAATATGAACCCTTATATTAATAACCCCAATGGGTTGATATTATAAAATCAAGGGATTAATATTATAAACCCTAGGTATATAAATTGGCTTAGCATGGTTCATTTTCATATTGAGATAATATTTGTCACAATGTGATGTTGGATCATCGTTGACCATTGTTGATTTTCATATTGAGACAATATTTGTCTCAATGTGACATTTGACCATGGTTTATAATGGTTGGCAATGCTTATAAACCCAAGGTATATAAACCCTAAGATAAAAAATTTTAAGTGTAAAATAAACATGGTTAACAATAGTTCATTTTCATATTAAGGCAATGGTTGAAAATGCAATGTTGGACCAGGTTTGGTTTTCATATTGAGAAAATCATTGTAACAATGCCACATTGGACAAAGGTTGATCATGATGATAAACCCAAGGGATTTAGATTAAAGCCAAGGATTAATATTATAAATCGTATGAGTAATAGCATAGCCCAGGAAAACAAACCCTAAGATTAAATATTTTAAACCTTAAACTAAACATGGTTGATCGTAGTGAATTTTCATATTGACATAATCTTAGTCACAATGCGGCGTTCAACCATGGTTGGCCATGCATGAGCATCATTGATTTCCATATACATAAAATCTTAACGGACAACATCCTGCAACCCTTCACCAACTCATTCATGGTGGTGTATTTGGATGACATTTTGATATTTAGCCAGAGTTGGGAAGATCACCTCCAACATATTCGACAAATCCTCCAAACCTTGATGCAACACAAGTTGTGTTCCAATTTGGAGAAATGCACTTTTGGTATGACCAAGGTTCAATATCTAGGGTACATCATTGATGAGCAGGGTATGCATGTCGACCTAACCATGATACAAGTCATTCGGTATTTGTCATCCCCAACCACTCTAATAGAGTTGCTTAGCTTTCTGGGCCTTGCTAACTTCTACCGCAGGTTCATGTTGGGATTCTCTAATATCACTTGGCCCTTGAGTCGTCACCAAGGGAGGAGCGAAAGAAAAAAATTTTTGGTCTAAATCCAAACAAAAGGCATTTGTCGAGTTAAAGCATCACCTCTGCTCTACATTAGTGCTCACATTACCAGACCTCCAACAATCATTTGAGGTCGATACAGATGCCTCCGACTATGTGATTTGGGTAGTTCTTATTCAGCAAGGGCATCTAGCGGGATATCACAGTGAAACACTTTCAGACATAGTCTGAAACTATCCCACTTATGACAAAGAGATATATTCCATTGTACAAGCCTGCCGAGAATGGAAGCATTACATTCTAGGGAAGGAAAAAATCATCCACAAATACCACGAACCTCTATAGTTCATATAGTCACAAGGGAAGTTGCAGAGCGATCGCCATAAGAAAATGGTCAACATACCTACAACAGTTCCATTTGAGCATTAATTACAGGAAGGGCAACACCAATAATGTTTTAGATTTCCTTAGCCAACCGTCGGTCATGGCACTGACCACTGTGCTCGATTCTTGTGGGCATGAGATTGTTGGGCGGCGACAAATTTTGGTTACACCATCACTAAGGCTATAGAGGACAATGATTTTGAGCTTAACACCCCACCATTCATTGGCCTACACCCTGTGTTCAATGTGGACCACCTTCAACCATACTTTCCACCATTACTGAGCACATCAAATATTGCATAACATCTCACACCAAAAGAGTTAAACCCAACCTGCATGGAACATGCAACAACTCATCAGATCATGGACGCATAGATCAAGAATAATCACCAACAACAGATCCAATTTTATCGGGTTTTCAAAGCAAGCCAACCCCTGCACCAAGGCAAGTGACTCACTAGGGACCGCGTTCAACAAAAGTTTCTCCATTTCATGGCGGCACTCAATGCAATGGGGATCATTGCTTCCTAAGGGGGGAGAATTGGTCCAGCTGGATATTGGTGGCCACCCACCTATTCCACTTGGATCCCCACCACTGTTTCTTTCATTCTTTTAGTTTCCTTAACTGTAGCGCAATTTACTATTTTTGGCAGTTTTTGGGTCTTGAATTTCCGGAGCCATTTTGAGGCCCTAAACGATCTTCTTTTGGAAAATGTGCAAACATAACTATTTGAATGATATTTGGAAATGAAAGTTGTATTATTCAGATAGATATTTCTAACAAAGTATTGTGTGCCTCAAACAAATACCGTATACCAAAGTTACGACCCCCGGAAGTTGATATACCAATTTACCCCAAACAGGGCGCATAGTTTTCCTGCTTCATCTCTTAGGGTTAGGTCTTTAGATGCTTAGGATCTTCCATTATTTCTGAATAATAAATAGGCCTTTGAGCCTCATTGTAGCATAGTTCAGAGGCATGTAGCCACCAGATATCTTCTTAGATATAAGGTACCATCATCCAAGCTAGTTTATCTCCATTTTTGTATGTAAGCATATTTCAGCGCTTTAATATTAATGAAATGAAGTTCTATTTTTGCTGCATCTATATGAATATTTATATTTTTGTAGTTTGTTGTGTTCCTACATAAGTCTGCATCAAGAAAGACGCTAATATTTATAGTAAAATATCATACACTTTTTCAATACATATAAGGGTTTTGATTTAACATAGCATAATGGTTTAACAACATCTATTGTTGGCTTATGCTTTGCTATGAAGATAAGTAGTTCATTGTGTGTCTTTATTTATGTGTTCTATCCAATCATGATTCCCAAATTTTTGCAGTGAGATGAATTCCATAAAGTTTTACACTGTTACAGATAATCATATTTTCAAACAAGGGTGATCAAATCATGTAACATTGTTTTCTTCATATGAGATTGTTTTTTAGGCTACATGTACAAACGAAGCTAGTGTTGGAGCCCTGGCTAGGGACTCTACAAGGCATCCCTTTTGGTGGTCCTTTATGAAAGTGTGTTGTTAGGAGGATTTTGGTACAGGTTCATTATTTTTTAATGGTATTGTATCAAATATATAGATGTATTTCTAGGATTTAACATCTACTTGTATAAAAAAATTAGATCTAAGTAGTTGGAAGAAGGTGAAACAATTAAATTTAAAAGGTCCTTTCTTTATCTCTCAACAAGGATTATATGTTTGATAGAAAAGTCCCAGACAAATAGAGAGATGTACGTTTAGCCTAATATCAAAAGAATGTGGAGAAGAACCTCGTGCATTCCTATATAAGATGTTATAAAATTAGAATAATTCTAGAAGATAATTCTAATGCTATTTCTAATGATATTTCTGAATGTTCTTAGTTTTTGTAAGGTCAACGTCCTCCCTTTTAATTTTAGTATAAAATTTTATAATTAAATTTTAGCATGAAATTTTATAATATTCGTTTAATTATTTAAATAGGCGCGTGCTTTTGCTTTTTGTTTCTTTAATTTAAATCTTTACCTGGAGAAATTAAAGATGATAATATATGGCTGATGGGATTAAGAAAAAGAAGTGATGGGATATTTGTTCTTTTGAAGTTATTAATATAATTTGTTTAGTTTGTTTATTAATATAATAAATATTGATGGATAAAGGAGTTTTTTTCTCTGTTATACATTTTCAAAACCTTTTATAAATTCATGAGTAAATTATAAATATGATTACACTTATAAACTTTATGTGTTCACCATTTTTAGCGAAACATTGATCATATATGTTCTTCAAATATTTATTATAAATATTAGGAGAAATGATATTCATAATCACACCAATAATCGAGAATTACCATGTTTCACTTAAATTGAACAAAAAATATCACATAATTGTAGAAAGCAAATGTGGATTTTTTCATACATCTAACTGATCAATGCCATATTAATTGCTATTTATCTTCTATCTAATTGAATACATTTTAGAAAATTCTTAATATTTTCAAATCTAGTATTTTCAGTAATATCTTCAAATCTAGCATTTTCAGTAATATTTTCATTAATATAATGCTAGTATTTTCACTAATATTTTATTATTTTTCATTTTTTTATGTATAGATTTATTTCAAATTCACTTATCAATAAAATTAAATTAAATTAAATGTATACCCTTCCAAATGAAAATAAAGCCCGCCATTCAAATTTGATCGTTTTGTGAAAGTATGATTCATTGGACACTAACCCTTTAGCGTCCGCAGCTCGAGAGTAGTGCCTTTACTAAATATCACTGCCTATAAAATATTTGCATTACTTCCCATGTTCCCCATCCAAGTCTTCCAACTCTGTGTTCCTGTTTTCTCTTACTGCCTCACATATCTTCTTTTCCCGCAAACCTGTCAAATATCCTATAGTCTGTGTTAAAACTCATCTGATATCATACGTTCATCTGACATCTCTGTACTTCTCTCTCATATCATATGCTTTGTCTGCTAACACCGAGCTTTATGATGAAGAACAGTATAATGGTTCTCCTGATTATGATATCCTTCCTACTCGTTGCTGGCCATACCAACGCCAGGATTCTCAAAAAGAATAACCTGTTTACTGCCCCCCACAGTCTTTCGGCCGCTGATCCCAGCCCCAATTCCCTTGTCGACGAATCTAGCTTGCAAATTGCCAACGGTCATATGGTGAAAGTTCCGTTGGCGTGTGTTCAAGAGATCCTAAACGCCAGAATCGGCTGGTCCTCAAAGAGTGCTTCCAACAAGAAGTCGTTATCTTTCAGGCTCAACCCCAGCATCCAAACGACTGATAAAATGGAATCGTCTGCATCATAAAACAAAGCCGAAGGCGTAAATTCCATGGTTGCGGAACAACGGCTCTCCACATCCAGTAATAGCGCTGGAGTCGGTCACATGCAGATAATTCATCATAATTTTCATGCAAGAAACGTCAACATCATCAAATCCCATCACAGCAACGGAGATGGTCACCTCCAGCAGAAAAGAAGCAGCAAACGCAAACTGGGTTCTACTCCAAGCCCGGGAGCCGGCAATGGAGACGGCAATTGATTATATTGAACGTCTTAAAGAATATTAATGCGGAGTTCGAAGCAAATATACGAGTCTTGCGACTCACGATTTACTGTCTCTAATAACGAATTCGTTTATTACAATTTACAATTCAAATCCCAGGTCTAGAAGAATATTTCAGAAAATGAACATTCGAGTTTCGATGCAGGTTGCTCATTATGGTGTGAAACCTTCTTACAATAGGTGTAGCAGACCATTTCAGATGTGGAATGGTAGAACAACGATGTGGTTGTTGCCCACATACCCCATTTTTCATTCGTACATTAATTCAATTTTTTTAGTCTACAAGGGCACCTTAGATTTCAAGCTGGTGTAAATGTAAATTTAAAGTTGTTGAAGTACAATTTGAAAACATCGTTCGTGAAGGGAAGCTTTGTGATTTCTATGAACATGGTGTCTGGCGTAACAGGAGAGAATTGACACATTCAAAATTCAACGGGAAACAAAATAATTTACATAAGCTACAAATAAGATCTTGAGTATTAAGACACATGGGTTGAGATATATACGTGTCTATATATATATATATATCTATAAACAAACATCCATATGTATGACGCTCATCCAATTACAATAGACAATATTGTTAGTGTATATGTACGACAAACATTGTGGCGTAGGATGAAACTTTCCAAAGAAAATTCATGGATATTTTGAAAAAAAAATGGGCCGTAAAAAACGTTCAAAAGACATTCATTCAAGTTATTTTCAAAACAACTGATTCGAAAATTTGACTTCGAATTTTTCTAAATACCCATCCCCTTCCATTGTAAATTTCAAAGAATTTTACTTATAATTACTAAATTGTTAATATATATATATATATATATAATATAAGTATATATAATAAATTGATTTATCACTTTAATTTTTTAAATATATTTATTCATTTTCTTTATATTTGTTGATATATATATATATATATAAATTGAATTTTATACTTTAATTTTTTAAATTAATTTTATACATTTTCTTATTTGTGATAGTGTAGAGCATCTTTCTTCAAAATATTAAAATATTTAAAGTAAAGTTAAATACCTGTAACATTTGAATGAATCAATTTTTTCCCTAAAATTTTGCGTAATCATACTTTCAAACAAATGTCTAATTGATAATTGTGTAAGGAAGTAGATAAAAAATGAATTAATTTTGATTCTAAATTAATGAATCAACAACTTTCAGTGTAATCAGTAATGATTATATAAAATTATAATTTATCTATTAAATTATTAAAATTCTTATATTTGAAATCAATAAAATTATTAAAATGAAGTATGTCCGGTTACATTTATATTCTAAAATCAACCTTTACTATGTATGAGGAAACCATATAGCCACACAGGATGATGATGATTCGTAAATGCTAATATCAACAAAGACTGATTCAATTTGCAATTACTATTCCTTTTGAGCAACTTAAAAAGACTGATTCAGTTTGCAATTACTATTCCTTGTCCGAATTAAGCAGGGATAAAAGTGAATTCTCTTAAACACATGTCATCAGGCTGTACTTAGCAAGGTATATTACTAAGTAATACACACTTGAATTGCGCATAGTGTTATTATGAGTTTTGTTCTAACCATTTGATATGCATAGTTGAATTAGGGAGGAAGACGTAATCTTGTTTCACTTGAATGAATTTGAAGGTGTATAAGGTAATGTTGGATAATGGTCAAATGGTGGTTATCAAAAGAGTTGAACAAGTGACGCAGAGAAAATTTTAAGGATGGAAATTTATCTTAAAATTTAGAAATCATGGCCAATTTTACTAGTCCCTAATATCCAAATTTTAAAATGTTTGATGATAATTTTGTAGAAATATTTAGATTTATAATTATTTTATATTAAAGCAATATAATATTGGCAAATTTTTAAGGTAAAGTATTTTTATATTATAAAATTTGGGAGAATTCATTTTAAAAAAAAATAAAAATTAATTAATCTTTTAGCCCTCCTGAGAATATTAACCTCTAAAACTTTCGTTAGATGAAAAGGTTCATATAAGACCCGATTCACAACAGAGATTCAGTTACTATCTTGACTTCGACATAACAAGCTCTTAGATCTCATCAGTTTTTGCACCAAGAGAGGAGAATGGATACTTGTTTTTGATTACGTCCGAAATGGAAGTTTTCAAAACATCCTCTTTGGTAGAACTAGATCCCATTGCACATTTAGTAGCTGTTGGGTATACGACCAAAATCCCACATTGACTAGAAGTGGGGAGGATCATGGGTATATAAGGATGGACAAATATCTCCATTGGTATGAGGCCTTTTGGGGTAAGTCCAAAAGCAAATCCATGAGGGCTTAGGCCCAAAGTGGACAATATCATACCATTGTGGAGATATGTGGTGTCTAGAGTCCTTACAAGTGGTATCAGAGCCATGCCCCGAAGTTAGCCAAGTGGATGAATCCTCGGAATGTCGAACGAAGGTGGTGGGCCCCGGTAATATCACGAT
>APFE030706857.1:13715-40055 GCA_000404065.3 Pinus taeda | reverse complement strand
GGGAGGATCATGGGTATATAAGGATGGACAAATATCTCCATTGGTATGAGGCCTTTTGGGGTAAGTCCAAAAGCAAAAAGTCCAAAAGCAAATCCATGAGGGCTTAGGCCCAAAGTGGACAATATCATACCATTGTGGAGATATGTGGTGTCGAGAGTCCTTACAGTAGCTAGATCTTATTTGCAATTTGGGTTTTAATATTGTAAATTTATTCAGATTGTAGATTTTGATTTTAAAAATATTTTGGAATTTAATAAATAAGAGATGGCTTGTTAATACCATTCCAAAATGTCCCAAAATCTACCATCTAATTAAATTCAACACTACTAATCATATATGGTGTTTTTTATTTTATGGAATTCAAACCTCGGGTAAGACGAAAATTCAATTGTACTGGAGGAATAGAGTTGGTATAACCTTATAGTCTGTTCGGGCATTGGCATATCTGTACAACGATGCAAATCCACGCGTAATATATAGATACATCAGAACTGCTAACATGTTATTAGACGAAAATCTCATTGCTAAGGTCACAAATATTGGTCTTGCCAAAATCTTACTTGGAGAACCCGACGATGGTGACAGCCATGTCTCAACTGAAATTACAGGGACACTACTAATCACTCAATACTCCAAGCAAGCAATACTTCTATTAGTGCTGGTATTCTCCTGCATTTATCTTTTCAATGAGCATATGTATGGCCGAATCTACTGAAAATGCATATACCTGGTGCATCGTGCAGGGCTACTTGGATCCAGAATACTTGAGTATGGGGAAGCTCAGCCTTTGATCAGAATGCTGAGAAGCTGGAACGGTTCATCGTTCACACCTTGAAGAGCAGGGGAATAAGGGGGCTGAAAGAGGAATTAATGGATCCCTTATTAAGGGGGCTGAAAGAGGAATTAATGGATCCCTTATTAAGACTCTCTCCTCATGGGATTTGAGCAGTTCTTGAGTTTGGCCCTTACCTGGGTAGGAAACTTGAATCCTAATGACCATTCGTGCGTGAAGTTGTGAAAGAACTGGAATCCATTCTTGACATGGAAATGGAGACGGAGACAGATAGGGGAGTCTTTTCCCAGTCCAACTCGCCACCGAGACCAAACAACTGTTATAATTTTGCGGATGAATTTAGTTTCATTGAAGATGATAGTAGCGATAATTCTATTGAGGAAGATAAAGGTAGTTGCGAGGAAGAGGAAGATATAGGTAGCTGCGAGGAAGAAGCGAGATTATTGAAATGATTTATTTGGGCATGTGTAAAAACTGGAGTTCTGAGTTGATGAAAAAAATATAAAGGGCTATTATAAAAAAGATTAATTAAAAAAAAAACTTAATTTAAAATTTCATGTCTATTTATTTATTAAATATCATTTTCCAAATATTTATAACAATATCAAACCTCCTAACTTTTAATTTAGTGAAATTATGGAAGTGTAGTAAAGATTATATCCAATCATTTTTAGTATAGAAGTAAGATTTTAAGCAAACTAATTAAATTTCCACATTTTTCTCAAGGTATGATAAACCAAAGTTGACCTTAATAGATAGTAACAACATAATCATCACCATTATTGATTAAAGTGAAATAAACAAATAAATAATAAATAAACATTTTTCTAGAGGTGAGCAAAATATCATGTGCCCTTGAATATACTAGGATAGATGTTTAATGACATAAGGACATATGGATTATAAGTATTGGTTGCAGAGAGAAGTCCAAGCATTAATGCATCTTCAATCTTGTTCTTCATTATGTTAGTTTGTTAAAAAAATTCTAATAGACATGGGGAAATCTATGAGCATGGAAAGACGACACTCACTATTTAGAGTCAAAATTAACGAGATTTGGTTACAATGATGACCATTTTTCTTCAATGTCCAAGGTAAATGGTAAAATAATTGAGTAAATGGCCTTCCAAGGGAAAACCCTAAGAAGAATGCCAATGAAAATGGCTAAGAGCACAATGAACATAATTCTTAAAACTAGTAAAAAAAAATTAACCATGTTGATCACTAGGGTTTGCAGCTCTTGCCAGTTTGAATAGTGAAAGTCATCAACCTCACTACCAATAACTCTGACCTAGTCAATGTAAAATTTTCCAAGAACACTCGCAGAAGGCAGTTAGGAAGTAGCCTCACAAACCATATCCAAAGAGTTGACTTATCATTTGAATCCACATTCACTCCTATAATACTCATAGGAATGATTCTCTTATACTCTTGCGAAGTATCCTGAAAAGTGCATGAGGCCCTCTCAATGTCGTCGAAATCCCAAACCTTTAAGCAAGTCCAATAGCCATATTTTTCTTTGAACTCCCCTAGAGACTTTGATAACGTCAAAGCCAATAGATGTGGCCATGACAACCTTAACACCATTGGCATGTGTATTCCTAAAGAAATAAAAGGAATCCTAGACCTACCCTTCACTTCCATGATACTATACTAGAACCCTTATGCCTGGATTATAGACATAGGGAAATCTATGAGCATGGAAAGATGACACTCACTATTTAGACATGGGGAAATCTATGAGCATGGAAAGATGACACTCACTATTAATAGACATGGGGAAATCTATGAGCATGGAAAGATGACACTCACTATTTAGAGTCAAAATTAACAAGATTTGGTTACAATGATGACCATTTTTCTTCAATGTCCAAGGTAAATGGTAAAATAATTGAGTAAATGGCCTTCGAAGGGAAAACCCTAAGAAGAATGCCAATGAAAATGGCTAAGAGCACAATGAACATAATTCTTAAAACTAGTAAAGAAAAAATTAACCATGTTGATCACTAGGGTTTGCAGCTCTTGCCAGTTTGAATAGTGAAAGTCAGCAACCTCATTACCAATAACTCTGACCTAGTCAATGTAAAATTTTCCAAGAACACTCGCAGAAGGCAGTTAGGAAGTAGCCTCACAAACCAATTCCAAAGAGTTGACTTATCATTTGAATCCACATTCACTCCTATAATACTCATAGGAATGATTCTCTTATACTCTTGCGAAGTATCCTGAAAGTGCATGAGGCCCTCTCAATGCCATCGAAACCCCAAACCTTTAAGCAAGTCCAATAGCCATATTTTTCTTTGAACTCCCCTAGAGACTTTGATAACGTCAAAGCCAATAGATGTGGCCATGACAACCTTAACACCATTGGCATATGTATTCCTAAAGAAATAAAAGGAATCCTAGACCTACACTTCACTTCCATGATACTATACTAGAACCCTTATGCCTGGAGTATAGACATGGGGAAATCTATGAGCATGGAAAGATGACACTCACTATTTAGACATGGGGAAATCTATGAGCATGGAAAGATGACACTCACTATTAATAGATATGGGGAAATCTATGAGCATGGAAAGATGACACTCACTATTTAGAGTCAAAATTAACGAGATTTGGTTACAATGATGACCATTTTTCTTCAATGTCCAAGGTAAATGGTAAAATAATTGAGTAAATGGCCTTCCAAGGGAAAACCCTAAGAAGAATGCCAATCAAAATGGCTAAGAGCACAATGAACATAATTCTTAAAACTAGTAAAAAAAAAATTAACCATGTTGATCACTAGGGTTTGCAGCTCTTGCCAGTTTGAATAGTGAAAGTCATCAACCTCACTACCAATAACTCTGACCTAGTGAATGTAAAATTTTACAAGAACACTCATAGAAGGCAGTTAGGAAGTAGCCTCACAAACCATATCCAAAGAGCTGACTTATCATTTGAATCCACATTCACTCCTATAATACTCATAGGAATGGTTCTCTTATACTCTTGCGAAGTATCCTGAAAAGTGCATGAGGCCCTCTCAATGCCGTCGAAACCCCAAACCTTTAAGCAAGTCCAATAGCTATATTTTTCTTTGAACTCCCCTAGAGACTTTGATAACGTCAAAGCCAATAGATGTGGCCATGACAACCTTAACACCATTGGCATGTGTATTCCTAAAGAAATAAAAGGAATCCTAGACCTACCCTTCACTTCCATAATACTATACTCTAGGCATAACCAAATGCTGCAACGGAAAAGAGAGATCAATGCCGTAGAATTCAGCCTCTTCAAGGGGGAAACCTCCTTTACATTACACAAATGAACAATTCTTCGATGATTCAAATGACAAAACCTCCTTTCTATATATAGGGGTCTAAGGAGTCACAACATAACCCAACCGACCTAACAATAATAATATAAAGCCACAAAAATAATGATATAGGGATTCTATGGGGCACAGTAATAAAAATATGGGGACAAAAGGGGCACAAAAATATTAATAAGGGATACAACTACAATAGTAATGGGGTAATCACAAGTATTATAGGGACATAACGTGCCCCTCTCCTTCAAAAAAAGTGTTGTCCTTAACGCTTGTGTAGTTCTGGATTCTTCTATATAAAATTCTCATCCTCCCATGTGGAATCTTCAGCTGATAAGTTCTTCCACTTGATGAAATACTCTGAAATTGATCGATTTCGTAGCTGTCGAGTTCTTGTTTCTATGACTGCTTCCAGTTCCAATATAATTTTTCCTTCCTCGTCAAGTTCTCCCAATATTGTTTGAACTGGGAGCTTGTCGGCTATAACCTTCTTTAAACATGAAACATGGAAAACTGGGTGCACTCGAGACACAGTAAGCTCCAATTTGTATGCCATAGTACCAATCTTTTGCAACACCTTGTACGGACCATAATACTTTGGTGATAATTTATTATCCTTCTTAGCTTGCTTGAGGTACATTTGTTTATATGGTTGTAGCCGTAGGAATACCCAATCACCTAAATCAAAGCTTCTTTCGCTACGATGTTGATCTTCCTATTGTTTTATTCTATTCTATGCCAACACCAGGTTATCCTTTAAGAGTTGGAGGACTTGTTGTTGATGTTCGTTGTGATGTTCCACTACTTGAACCTTAGAATTTTCTCTTAAATATGATGTGATGGATGGTGGCTGATATCCATAAAGTGCCATAAATGGGGTCATTTTTGTTGTTGTATTGAAGGAAGTGTTATACCACCATTCAGCCAGAGGCAACCACTTGACCCATTGTGTTTGTTTATCAAATACAAAGCAACGAAGATATCCTTCCAAACATTTATTTACTATCTCAATTTGCCCATCAGATTGAGGACGATAAGATGAGCTATGAGCTAACTGAGTACCAAGACAAGAAAATAATTTGTCGAAAAATTTCCAGTGAAAATGGGATCTCTGTCACTTACAATAATCTTTGGGTTTCCATGTAGCTTTTCAATCATTTCCATAAATGCAGTAGAAACTGTACTGGATTTAAATGGATGTGATAATGCACAAAAATGTGCATACTTGGTAAGCTTGTCAACTACCACAATGATGACACTCTTTCCCTCAGACTTGGGTAAACCTGTGATAAAAATCCATTGAAGCCTCCTCCCAACGTTGGCTTGGAATGGATAAAGGTTGTAATAGACCCGGGGTCTTAATTGTTTCAACTTTATTTTGTTGGCAAACCAAACATTCTGCCAATGTTTTTAACTCATTAAGTGTGATTTTGACTCAAATGGGTTTTTTTCGCTTTTGAAACGTCGCAGAAAAATAGTTATAGCGAAAATGCCACAATGACCTATTTGGAGCAGCAAAACCCTAGAATCCAAAGCTCTAATACCAAATGTTATGAAACCAGCTCACAAAAAGATAGAAAAGAGAGATCAATGTCTTAGAATTCAGCCTCTTCAAGGGGGCAACCTCCTTTACATTACACAAATGAACAATTCTTCGATGATTCAAATGACAAAACCTCCTTTCTATATATAGGAGTCTAAGGAGTAACAATATAACCCAACTGACCTAAAAATAATAATATAAAGCCACAAAAATAACAATAGAGGGATTCTATGGGGCACAGTAATAAAAATATGGGGACAATAGGGGCACAACAATATTAATAATGGATAAAGCTACAATAGTAATGGGGTAATCACTAGTATTATAGGGACCTAACAACATGTTAGGTTGCATCATCGATGTCACCTTATGGGGCGTGCAATGCCATGTCGAAGGCGATAAAATTTCTAACCTTGGTACCTCAAAATACACTCATTCTTGCTAATCAAAGGGGACCATGTCATCAAGTTAAAAGGAAGGACTATTGGAAATATCCTTGCTACTTTCCTTCTTATAAACCTAGATTGTCAAAACACGTTAGTTCGAACAATGGTTTTAGGAAAGAGGTTCAAATGCATCCTTGCCTTCACTGAGTCGAAAATACACAAGTGTCTCTAACATGCCCCTCAAAACCAAAATAGTCGATAAACGTGTTGCAATGTCCCACTACAAGAAATCTCCATGAATTTTCATCTGTGCTACTACTACAATAATTAAGATGGAATATTTTAACTTCCTTGCATGCCCCCTTCACATTGATGGGATGAAATGCATGGAAAAGGTTGTCCAACAATCCAAAAACACGTGGCATTGCATGAAATGCAATGGTACCTTCCTTGAATGTGACTATTGCTATGTACTCTGTCTTGAATTGCATGACCATACTACCCATCTAGAAAATGCCATTGATTTCGATGATATTGCAACTTAACTCTTGGCTTAGACAACAAAGCACTTTTTCCTTTTTTCAAGCAAGCTAGAATCCATCATAGACATCTCCACCAAGATCAAATGTCATCACTTATTTTTCACCCTTTCTATTAAAATAGACAATTTCAACATCATTTAATGCCTCCTCCCAACCCTTCAGCAACCAAATTAAAAAATAATACTCTGGTAATTCATTCTTTTATCTAATACTCTAGTTCACCCTAAAAGTTATAATTGGAAAATGCTAAAAAGTACTAGGCACCTAAATATTGTTACTCTCTAAATGTTATTGTGTTTTAATATATTATAAATTAAGTTAATTAGAGTGTAGTAAGGATTACATTGATTAATTAAACAAATAATCTTGAATGAATTTGATAAATTTAAGCTCATTAAAATGTTATGGTAAAGTAAAGTCTGAAGTAATAATTTGTGGAAAAAGATTTTAGTGTCGAAATCATTTTATTACTAAATTTTCTTACACAAGAGTTATTAGCCATAACCGTAAAAGAGAAATAGATTTTAGAACTTATGTTTCTTTTGTGTTTCTTAAACACAAAACCAAAGAGGTAAATGACATAAAGGAAATTTCCATAAATCAAAATTGATCCTATCAATGCGATCTTTAAGTGTGTTTTTTAACAATTTGAGAATTCTAAATATGAGCCCCTTAATGGTCTCTCTCATGCCTCTTAAAATGAAAAAAATAGATTATATTTCCTTGTTTAGAACATATCCACTTTCTGTATTCTTTAGCGTTCCATTCACCCATATCGGTGGTATGCTAGTAGTTTTCATATTACATTATTGGAGTAGAATCCAAACTAGGTTCTACTCCAAGCCTAGGAGTCGGAAATGGAGGCGGTGGTTGATGATATTGAACGTCATAAAGAATCTTAGTGTTGAGTTGTAACACCTAATGATGCATCGACATTTACATATTACCAAGTGTTACTAATTATTGCCAATTTTTATTCTGTTGTAACTTGGATTGTTAAAGAATTAGGCTGAACATCCAGAACTTATTTTGTTAATTATTAATTAAAATAAATTGAATAGTTTGTAAAAGAATTGAAGAATCATTTAAATAACTCTTGAAACAATTATAAGAAGTTTCCCATCTTTTCCTTCAAAAAGGAAAATGACAGAACCCTGAGGGGGTTGGAAAAAAAGAAGAAGAAGGGCTATGTTGTGGATAAACTTCCTTAAGTTGGATGAATTAGCCAGTGGGAAGAGATTGTGGATAACTGTTGAAGGGTACGAGACTTGAGGTTGGACACAGTCTTGACGCCCAATGTACCAGACTGCCTTTATCCACTAACATGAGTTGGAATAACTCGAAGGGGGATTCTGGACATAATTTCCAGATCCATGGCTGGGTGGTGAGGCCTTCCAGATAGAGTAAATACTTACATGTTTAAAATTGCAGAAGGAAAAAAAAATAAGTAGATCACTAGTAAGAAAAGATTATTTGTTTTATTATAATGTAGTTAAAAAGTTAGCATGCAATTCAATTATTGGATGTCATTGAAAGTAATTATTATATTCTGGTTTCCGCTATATTCCTGGCATATTCAGGCAATTGCAGATATTGATGCATAACATAAGTAATGACATTAAGGAATATTTAACCACTGTAGACTAATAGAAAAATTCATGAGCTATCTAGGGAAATAAGTATAAGAATGAATTACAGTAGAAATAGTAGTTTTCCTTTTACTTTCTGAATATAAAATGTCTTACTAAAATTAAGAGTTCATTGAATAATGGAACCAGAGTAGGAATTCTGTTAGTTTATATAAATTCATAAGTATTTCCTTATTTTAACCATATTAGGAAAACACATAAAAATAAATGAAAAACATTGAAATCTCATTCAAATAGTAAAAGAAAATAAAAATAACCTGTGAAGGTTGTATGGCTCTTGGTCGGGTTCTGGGAGAACCCCCGCGAGCCTATTACCCATGATAAATCTCATCTTAAACATACAAAGATTGTTATTCTGGAATTGTAGCGGGAAGGACAAAGATAGTGATAATGTAAATCATAAAAGTCAGACATTGAGTAACTGTGGGCTGAATGCAAAATTTCAGATGGCCAACCCAACCCTAGGGAACAAACCCTAACCGCAAAATCTCACAAACATGAAACAGAGAGCTTTTGAAACAGCATGAACACATTATATATGTACATATAAGCCATTGATTAAAGTTGTGTATCTGCAGACCCCCATTAAACCCTTATCGATAGATCAAAATTAGTTAATATCGTTTTTACGACTGGGTCCATCAATTACCCATCAAATATTTAGTAACTACAAATGCAGGACTAGCTTTCTAGCCCAAGATAAAACTTTAAATTCTAATGCAATAAAATAGCACAGTCCCTCAAGTAATGAGTCTTGTCCCCTGAAACTTAATCGCTAGGACAAGCCTAAGGGGTACCAACCCGAAATCGAAGACAACGATTGTCATAAGAGAGGGGTTTCATTTGGAATCCTCCTTTGAACATAGATATACATACCACAACCTGAATGTACCTACAAACTAGAAACACCATGGATTAAGCATGAAAATCAAATTGGAAGGAAGAATTTAGCAGTGAAGCACTTGAGCAGAGAACAAATTTCCCTGAGAGAGGTTGCCGAGTGATGGAAGGCAAAGTATACCTAACAGAGAACAACGCTGTCAGTAGGGATTCTCAAGAGCAAATAAAACCTCTGGAGGTCATCCTTAACATCATAACAATTACCTCTAGTTTGTAGAGCGAACCCAACGTGTCCTTCCAGCACAAAGATTCTAGCCATCAGCAGTCCTACCTGCTATAGGGGTCGAGGAGAGTGAATCAGGATTGTGTATCATGTGAAAAAGGATTAAAAGAAAACTACCAAATGAGATTCGGGTGCCTAGGTCATTTCCACCATACCTGTGAGCCTGTAGAGATGGTCATGGCGGGAAGCTATGCCATACAACCATCCGGGTCACCCTCTGTCACAGAGTCGAACCCCAACATCATCGCATAACCCAAATGAACCCTAATCTTGTTGCGAATTTCATTATTCCGTGGGTTAATTCGTCAAGCCATCAAGACCATGGATCTTCACCGATCCCATGGTGAGGATGGGACCAGATGCCGGGGTAGAGATTGTTCCAGCTAGTCTCATCAGCACTAAAACAAATATCACAATGTCAGTGAACATACCTCAGGTTCCCTTTTCTTTAATGGAGAGGTATTATTGGATGTGTGCCAGGCAGGTAGAATTTAATGCGAAGGGGTGACTGTACTCCTGGGTGTTAACACCTACACTGCTAGCTAACCCCAGAGTACCACTTTAATTTAAATAGTGTAATGATAATGATTTTTCCAATATATATATAGTTTCGGTTTGTATGTTAGCTTGTTACAAACGGTATCAAAGCGAGGCTGGGATCAATATAAACATAACAGATATGAAAAAAAATGTAGAATATGTTTGTATATAAATCTGTAATAGATAACTGATTCAATGTGAATGTGCACACAGATCAGAGGTCTACACCCTAAAAGCAGCAACGTAGAGGAGTTTCGGAACATTAAACCATCCAGAAGAAATGTGTGTAGGGAGTAACCCAGACATATGGATACAACTTGGAGAGGAGTCTCGCCAAGCCAATGTTTCTCTACCAGAAACAATTCAACAATTAAGTGCGGAGATAACCAATTTAAGGATAGACAACAAATGACTTAGGCGACAACAACAAAGAATCCTCAAAAGTCTATCTGATCGACAAAATCAACGAAGACTAGATCCCAACACAGAGGATAGGGAAAGGACTCCAACAACCCACCATGGTGAAGATAATGCAAAATTAGCTGAAGTCCATAGAGAAGACAAGGAAGGATTTTCAGATAATGTTTCCAATGAGCGTAAAACCAAGAAACCAAAAATGGAATTACAGGGTGAATTTAAAAAGATAAAATCGTCGCTTGTTGAAGGAGAATCTTAAGATGAAGCTAAAGCCTGGTTAATTGACATGAGTAAGTACTTTCAGATTTATGACTACACTGACAAACTTAAAGCTCAGCTGTAAGTTCATCAACTAAGGGGTAAGGCCACCCTCTAGTGGGAGGAAATCAAAATTGTGCAAAAAATTGATGAGGAACAGGTTAAGTGGTAGGAATTTTAGAAGCATTTCAAGGATAAGTATCTAATGGAGCAGTACTATGATGAGAAGGAAAAGGAATTCCATGAATTATGGTTGGGAACTTTAACCATGGATGAGTACGTGAAGTGATTTACTTCCTTATTACGATACATTCTGTATATGAAACAAGAAAAATCCAGAATTCAATGATTTATCAGTAGTCTACCTAATTTTATGAAGGGAAAATTAAAATTTGATTACCTGAGGACAATGGATGATGCGGTTCGAAAAGCCCGCATATGTTACCAGCAAATGAGGTAGAAGAATGAAGGGTCCAAAGGGGTAATAAGAAAAAAGGAAATAAATTTTCCCTCAAGAAGACCAATAAAGAATGCTAATGGAAAGAATATTCAACAAAGAACATTCAACAAATTCCCACAGAACCAGCCAAAAGTTATAGCCTACACTAAGAATCGACAATCAGAGGGAGTGAATAAACCTGTACATGACCACCAACCAAAACAACCCCTGCAATGTTAGGGATTTGGAGAATCCCATCAATATATAAATTTCCTGCACAAGGCCAGAATAGAACAACTTTCAAATATGCAAGAGGCCTCCACAGTTGGAGATGTAACAAGAAGCATGCCCAGAATTAACGGTGCTTTGGACAATCATCAAGAAGAATACCAGCCTACCATGATCGAATGTGAAGGTATGATCACTGATCAACTTGTTTATGTTTTGTTTGATCCAGGTTCTAGATTAAGTTATGTAAGTCCTAAAGTGGTAGAGAAATGCCAACTACAAAGTAGTAGGTTTAAGAAAGCTTGGTTAGTCCAACTAGTCACAAGGATGAAAAGGAGAGTATCTGCAAAAACAAAATGTTGTCCTATAACAGTTTCAGGACAATAATTCCATGCTTACCTTAATGTGATCCCTTTAGGCTCCTATGATGTACTAATAGGGATGGATTGTCTGGAAGGGCGTTGGTCCCTAGTTGAACGTAAAAATAAATCTATAAGTTATCTCACAAAATTACGATAGAGAAAAGAAACACAAGGGATCATGGAAAACATTAAGCTACGCCCTATTGTTGCCATTAGTTGGGAAGATGTATTAGGAAGGGTTGTCAGGTTTATGTCGTTCAAGTAGGGTATACCAATTCAAAGAGTAAGATGACCTTCCTGGAACATATCCCTATAATTTAGGACTTCAAGGATTTATTTCCTGAATCGATTCCAGGTTTTCCACCCAAGTGCGCCACTGATTTCACCATTGAATTGATACCAAGAGCAGCTCCTATTTCAGGAGATCCTTACCATATGAGTATTCCTAAGCTAACATAACTTAAAATTCATCTTTAGGAAATTTTGGATAAAGGATACATATGCCCTAGTGTATCCCCTTGGGGAGCCCCTGTGCTATTTGTGCGAAAGAAGGACACAACCTTGAGGTTATGCATTGATTATCATCAATTAAATAAATTGACTATCCAAAATAAATATCCCTTACCACGGATTGATGATCCTTTTGACCAAGTACAGGGAGCAAGTGTATTCTCAAAATTTGATCTGAGGTCCAACTACCACCAGATAAGGATAAAGGAGGAAGACATTCCAAAACTGCATTTCACACTCATGACGACCACTATGAGTTCATAGTATTTCCTTTTGGCCTTACTAACACTCTAGCTACTTTTATGAGTATGATGCATAGTATCTTTTAGCCATTTGTAGATAAATTTGTGTTGATTTTCATTAGTGATATACTGATTTATTCTAAGAAACGGGAGGAGCATGAAAAGCACTTGAAAATAGTATTGCAGATTTTGAGGGATAATCAACTATACACTAAGTATAGCAACTGCGACTTTTTCAAAAGTCAAATACAGTACTTGGGCCATGTGATTTCGGCTGAGGGAATAGCGGTGGATCCAGAAAAGATCAAGACTATTATGGAATGGACCACCCCGAAGAATTTTATTGACATTAGATCCTTTTTGGGCCTAGATGGCTACTATCATCGATTCATTAAAGGTTTTTCAAAAATAGCCTTTCCTATGATCTCTCTAAAAAAAATGTCCTAACCAGAATTCTGTCAAGTAATTATTATTGGATGAGTTCCATAGGAAGCCTTACGCTGCTCACCCAGGATACTAGAAACTATTTTATGCTATCAAAAAGATCTATTTCTAGCCAGGTTTAAGGAAGGATGTGGATGAGTATTTATCCAAATGCTTAGAATGCCAGTTGGTGAAGGGAGAACATCAGTATCCCACCAGTCTATTGCAACCATTACTCATTCTTGAGTGGAAATGGAAGACAATCGCCCTACACTTTATCATTGGGTTACCTCCTACTAAGAAGCAGCATGAGTCAATCATGGTAGTGGTGGACAAGCTGAGAAAAAACCCTCATTTCATACTTGTGAAGTCCACCTACAAGACGGTGGAGGTCACAGACATATTTATGAGGGAGATCTTCCGGCTACATGGGATAGCCCAGGTAGTAATCTCTGTCAAGGATGTAAAACTCACATCCACATTCTAGAAAACCCTCTTTTCTGGATTGGGTACCTAGATTCAGTTTAGTACGACCTACCACCCAAAAACAAATGGCCAAACAGAGAGGGTAAATCGGGTTCTGGAGGACATGTTGAGCATGTTTGTTATGTAGCAACTGAAAAAGTGGGAGAAATACCTCCACCTGGTGGAGTTTGCCAACAACAACGGTTACCACGAATCCCTAGGAATGAGCCCTTTTCAAGTATTATATGGGAGAAATTGCAAGGTGCCCACAGATTGAAATAGCCCTGATAATAGATTAACATTGGTTCCTGATATGTTAGCTGAAATGGAGGACATATTTATAAAGATCAGTAGGAATTTACAAGACGCCAAGAATAGGAAAAATATTTATGCAGATAAGAAGAGATCTCACATGGAATTTCAGTTGGGGTTTCATTTATATCTGAAAGTAAAACCCCAGAAAAGTGCCTTGGAGTGGAAAGGTTGTGCTAAATTGACACCCTAGTACTATGGTCCATTCCAAATCCTAGAACGGATTGGACCGGTAGCATACGAGCTAGCACTCCCAGACCATATTTGAGTCCACAACATTTTTCATGTCTCTTTGTTAAAAAAATGTGTGTACGACACTCGACATATTATTAATTGGGAGAATATACAGGTAATAAAAGAATAGAATCAATAACTTATAAATTACTGTTTTGAAAACTTCTTATAGCAAGTTATATTTGTGTAGGTCGAACCTGAGGGAGAATTTTTGGCAAAGCATCTTCGTATCCTCGATCAGAGAGAAACCATCTTGCGGAAAGGAGCCATCACCCAGGTTAAAGTGCAGTGGAAGCACTTCGGCCCAGAGGAGGCTACTTGGGAAGAGGAGGAAGCTATACAGAAAGCTTATCGGACATTGTTTGCTTGAAAGGACCACCAAGGATGGTGTTCCTCTCAAAGGGAGGGTGTTTTAACACCCAATTATTTACCGACATTTACATACTACCAAGTTTTACTAATTACTGTCAATTTGTATTCTGTTATAACCTAGATTGTTAAAGAATTAGGCTGAAAAGCCAGAACTTATTTTGTCAATTATTAATTAAAATAAATTGATCAGTTTGCAAAAGAGTTGAAGAATCAGTTAAATAACTCCTGAAATAGTTACAATTAGTTTCCCATCTTTTCCTTCAAAACGGAAAATGACATAACCCTGGGGGTTAGAGAAAAATAAGAAGAATGGTTATGTTGTGGATAAACTTCCTTAAGCTGGACAAATTAGCCAGTGGGAAGAGATTGTGGATAACAGTCGAATGGTATGAGACTTAAGGCTGGACATAGTTGCGACGCCCAATGTACCAGACTGCCTTTATCCATTGACAGGAGTTGGAAGAGCTCAAAGGGGTATTCTGGATGTAATTTCCAGATCCGTGGCTGGGTGGTGAGGCCTTCTAGATAGAGGAAATACTTGCATGTTTATAATTAGAAAAGGAAAAATAGATAAGTAGATCATGAGTAAGAAAATATTTTTTGTTTTATTATCATGTGGTTAAACAGTTAGCATGCAATTCAATTACTGGTTGTCATTGAAAGAAATATGTATATTTTGTTTTCCGCTATATTCCTAGCATATTCATATAATTGTAGACATTGATGCATAACAAAAGTAATGACATTAAAGAATCTTTAACCACTGTAGAGTAATAGAAAAATGTGTGAGCTATCTAGAGCAATAAGTATAAGAATGAATTACAAGAGAGAGTAATTTTCCTTTTACTTTCTGAATACAAGTTGTCTTATTGAAATTAAGAGTTCACTGAATAATGGAACCAAAGTAGGGATTCTGTCGGTTTATAGAAATTCATAATTATTTCCCTATTTTAACCATATTAGGAAAGCACATAAAAATAAATGATAGACAATGAAATCTCACTCAAATAGTAAAAGAAAAGAAAAAAATAACATGTGAAGGTTGTATGGCTCTCTGTCCGGTTTTGGGAGAACCCAATCAGCCTATTACCCATGATCAACCTCATCTTAAAATACAAAGATTGTTATTCTGGAACTATAGTGGTAAGAACAGAGATAGTCGTAATTTAAATCATAAAAGTTAGAGATTGAGTAACCGTGGGCGGAATGCATAATTTCAAGTGGCCAACCCAACCCTAGGAAACAAACCCTAACCACAAAATCTCTCAAAAATGAAACATAGAGCTTTTGAAACGGCATGGCCACAATATATATGTACATATAAGCCATTGATTAAATCTATGTATCTAAAGACCCCCGCAAAAAACTTATCGACAGTTCAGAATTAGTTAATATCGTGTTTCCGACTCGGTTCATTAATTACCCATCAAATCTTCAGTAATTACAAACGTAGGCGTAGCTTTCTAGCCGACGATAAACCTTAAAATTCTGATGCAATAAAATAGCATAGTCCCTCAAGTAATGAAGCCTGTCGTCTGAAACTTAATCGTCAAGACAAGCCTGCAAGGTACCGACCTGAAATCGAAAACAATGATTGTCATAAAAGAGGGGTTTCATTCTGAATCCTCCTTTGAACATAGATATACATACCACAACCTGAATGTACCTACCAACCAGAAACACCATGGATTAAGAATGAAATCAAATTGGAAGGAAGAATTTAGCAGTGAAGCACTTGAGCAGAGAACAAATTTACCTGAGAGAGGTTGTCGAGCAATGGAAGGCAAAGTATACCTCACAGAGCACAACACTGTTATTAGGGGTTCTCAAGAGCAAATAAAACCTTTGGAGGTCATCCTTAACATCATAAAAATTACCTCTTATCTACAGAGTGAACCCAATGCATCCTTCCAGCGTAGATATTTTAGCCATCAACAGTCCTACGTGCTACAGGAGCTAAGTAGAGTGCATTAGCATTATGTATCAAGTGAAGAAGGATTAAAACAAAAATTACCAGATGAGATTCAGGGTGCCTGTCAGGTATTAATCAAAAACGACAACGCTCACTGTTCAGATGGCGTCGATCACTGTTCAATAGTCGGCTAGTGTCAATGTCATCCGACGCAGTTATTGTTCATTCGTAGCTGGCAATGTGAATAAATTGCCATGTTTAGTAATGAGCCTATCAAGTTTTTGTGTGGATTTTGTTCTCTGATATGGTATCAAAGCTGAGGAGAGCTGCAAGAAGAATGAGCTCAAGTGAGCTGTGAAGAGACAGAGATCAGGTGAAGGGCGCATTGTTGTGGCTTGAAGAGTTATGTTTGGCCGATCCGTGTTGGAGGTTGGAGTTGCGTGGAGCATAGTAGAGCTGCGTAGGAGACAATCCCAAAACTGTCTCATCTAGGGTTCGAGGGTGTAAAGGAGCTGTTAGCTCATGCAAGAGCGTGATCGGTGTAGTAAGCTCGGTCCGTTGTAAAGGTAAACTCCTACGCTGTTTGGTTTTTGTTTTTTCCAATACTGTTGCAGGGATCTACGCTGGTGTGGTTGTAAGAAGCCGAGCTTTGAGAAAGAAAGTGGATGCTGAGAGAGTGAAGCATTATGGTGGTGCTGTGTGCTCAGCTAGATTTGCAATTATCTTCGTATGGTGGAGTTGTGTGCTCATCGAGTTGTGGAGTTGTGTTCTTAGCCAGTTGTTGGCTCAATTAGCTGCACTTTTCTCTTCATTCCCACAAAAATGACCACTAAGCTATGGAGGGTAGGCTGCATTGAATGAGTCCATTGGTGGATTCCTTGTTTTACTGTGGCAGTAATTCACAATGCCTTTCATATTTTTTGCCACGGTGCATTCCTTATTTTACTTTAAAAGTTTGACGTTATTATTAAAACAAAAATCGTCGTTGGATGGCAACTTAATGTTTGAGTTTGTTTTTATTTATGGAGATATGAGTTTTTTTTAAATATTCACTTTTGTTTTAAGTGGTGAAAAGAATTTTTATAGTGAAAAGGAGTTAGTAAAATTTTTTATGGTGCATGTGTGGTGAACGTTTTCTGGAATTTGGTGAGATTGGGTGCACTTGGATTTAGATTTGGTGGCATTTTGTTGATTGGAGAAAAATTTTTTTCCATCATGACAAATTTGTTGCTTGATTCTTATTTGAATGAATCCAACAAACTTGATGGAGGAAATTATGTGAATTGGAAATTCAAGTTGTTAACTATTTTAGAAGGTTATAATTTTTGGTCCATTGTGAGTGGGAATGAGCCCAAACCCACTGTTGTAGCTTCTATTCCAGATTGGGAGAGAATGGAGATGAAAGCAAAGGTGTTGTTATGTATGTCTGTAAAGGACAACATTATTCCTCACATCAAAGATTTCAAGACATGAAAAGAAACATGGGATACGCTGAAGGGTTTGTATGAAACAACAAATACAAACTGCATCTTGTTTTTGAAGACTAAGATTTTATCTCTAAAAATGGAAGAAAATGAAAATATAATCAATTTCATATCTCGTGTCAAAGATTTAAGTGATAAGTTAGGAGATATTGGTGAAAAGGTGTCTAGTATTGACTTAGTCACCATCACATTAAATGGCTTAGTGCAAGATTATCAAATTTTTGTTTCAAGTCTTTCAACTAGAGAGAAACCCCCTACATTTGATGAATTGACAGGAATTCTTCTACAAGAGGAGGAGAGGATGAATAGCTTTAATTTGGGCTCTAGTAGTTCAAATTTGGCATTGGTAGCCAAGGGAAAATATCCATACAGAGGTAAGCCATGGGACAAGAACAAAGGAGGCAAGTTTCAAGCAAAATAGAAACGTATGACATAGTCTAAATTTCGAATCCATGCTAAGAGAAATGATGAGTGTTATTATTGCGGAAAACCTGGGCATCATTCTAAAGATTGCTATAAAAGGAAATATAATGAGTCTAGGCAAATAAACAGAAGGCATAATGGAAATTTTGTGGACAAAGATACCTCAATCAGTGATGGATTTAAAAATCTTAAATTGTTTGTTTCTGATGCTGCATTGTCTGTGGAAAATGATGATGTGAATTCTTGGTTCATTGATTCTGGTGCATCACTCCATATGTCTTGTAATAAGGAGTGGTTTGATGAATATTATGAAAATAATGATGGAACATATGTTTATCTAGGAGATAACAGATCACTTAAAGTTCAAGGTTATGGAGTAATAGGTGTGAATTTGCCTAATGGACAAGAGAGACAGATCCATAATGTGATATATGTTCCTGGTATCAAAAATAATTTAATTTTTTTTTCTACTATTGCTAACCAAGATTTGAAGGTGGAATTTATTAAATCACGGTGTGTAGTGAAAGACATTCAAGATCAGTACAAGGTTATTTCCACAGGTACCAGAGTTGGAGGATTGTATAAGTTGGACGTGACCAAGAAAAGTCATCAAGCGTTGACATCTACAACAATATCAATAGTAGATTTATGGCATCAAAGGTATGGACATATGAATCACAAAGATTTAATGCTACTTCAAAAGAACACAATGGTTGAAGGTCTTCCCATCTTGAAGAATGATCATGTTGAATGTGAAGCATGTGTACTTGGCAAGCAACATAGGGAGGAATTTCCTATACATAAAGAAAAAAGGCAAAGGGAAATACTTGAATTAATTCATACTGATGTATGTGGAGCATGCAAACTAGACCTATTAGTGGAGCATGGTATTTTCTTATTTTTGTGGATGATAGATCTAGGTATACATGGGTTTATTTCATAAGAAAGAAGAGTGATGTTTTTGAGTACTTTAAAGATTTTAAGAGTATGGTGGAAAAACAAACTGGTAATTACATCAAAATATTGAGATCTGATCTAGGAGGAGAATACAAATCAAGAGAATTTAATCAATATTGTAAAAGCAATGGGATTCTACAACAATTTACAGTGCCACATACACCTCAGCAAAATAGAGTTGCTGAGAGGAAAAACATAACACTAGTTGAATGTGCACGTAGTATGCTTCAAGGTAAAAATATCTCTAATGGTTTTTGGGCTGAAGCTATTAATACTGTTGTTTATTTGAAAAATAGGAATCCAACCAAAATTTTAGAGCTTAAAACACCTTTTGAAGCATTTTGTGGGTACAAACCAAAAGTGAGTCATTTAAGATTTTTTGGTTGCAAGGCATTTGCTCATATTCCAAAAGATGAAAGAAGAAAACTTGATGTAAAGTCAATTAATTACATATTTATTGGTTATTGCGATGATCAGAAAGCATACAAATTGTTTGATACTAGTGCTCATAGACTTCTTGCAAGGAGGGATGTGGTGTTTCATGAGAATGCAAATGAAGGTGATAAAATGAATAATACTGGTGTATGGCATGATATTGATGATTATGTCAAATTAGATTCAAGTGTTGAACAAGAACAGGAACAAGCACAGGAACAGGTACAAGTTCATGAGCAAGGAGCATCAAGCAGTCATGACACTCCAAGAAGAGGAGAGGAAACTCCGCAAAGCAGAAAGAAAGATAAAGGCAGTAAATCTCCAAGAAGTCATCACGTCAAAATCAGGTACCTGTAAGGTATAAAGATTATGAATTAATGTCTCTTGTTATGAATGTTGTAGAACCTTTAAGCTATGAGGAAACTAAATAATATGAGGAATGGAAAGATGCAATGAATGAAGAATATAACTCTATAATGAAGAATGACACATGGGAATTAACATAATTGCCTAAAACCAAAGTTCCCATAGGATGCAAATGGCTTTATAAATCCAAGTTTAATGTTAATGGGAGTATTGATAAACATAAAGATAGATTGGTTGTAAAAGGATATTCACAAAAGGAGGGAATTGATTATGAAGATACTTTTGCACCTGTAGCTAAGTTGAACACAATTAGAATCATTATTGCATTAGCTACAAAATATAATTGGAAAATGCATCAGTTAGATGTCAAATATGCATTTTTGAATGGTGAGTTAAAAGAAGAAGTTTATTTGGTTCAGCCTGAAGGGTTTGTAAAATAGGGACAGGAGCATCTGGTTTGCAGGTTAAAGAAATCTTTATATGGTTTGAAACAAGCACCAAGATCATGGTATGTGAAAATTGATTCTTTTTTTTATGAGAAGCAAAAATTATCCTAACTTGTACATCAAGGAATATGAAGGCAAGAATGTTGCTTTAATATCTGTATATGTTGATAATCTTATCATAACAGGAAGTTCATGCAAGTTGATTGAAGAAATTAAAATTCAGTTGTCACATGTATTTGAGATGAAGGATCTTGGAGAATTGCATTATTGTTTAGGTCTCGAAGTTTGAAGATAATCTCGTAAGACACTAATCACACAAAGAAAATATACAAGGGAAATCCTTAAAAGGTTCAATATGACTGAATGCAAGGCAACATCTACTCCTTTAAAACAAAATGTCAAATTGTGTAGTGATGATGGAACCAAAGAAGTGAATGGAACTATGTACCACCAACTGGTGGGAAGTTTGAACTATCTCACCACTACCAGGCCAGATATAGCATATTTTGTCAGCGTACAGTTCATGGCTAAGCCTTGTGAAAGCCACTAGAAAGCAGCAAAGAAAGTCCTTTGATATTTGAAAGGAACACTTAATTTTGGTATTATGTATACTGATGAATTTGATGTTGAATTGGCAAGTTATTCTGATTCTGACTGGGCTGGAAATCTAGATGATAGGAAATCTACTACTAGATACGTGTTCAATATTGGTTCAGGACCAATATCATGGAGTAGTAAGAAACAACCAATTGTTTCATTGTCATCCACTGAAGCTGAGTATAAAGCATTATGCAATGCTACCTGTGCAGCAATATGGTTTAGAATGATACATAAAAATGTTGGAGAAACACAACAAGAACCTACAGTAATCAGATGTGACAATCAAAGCACTATCAAATTGGAAAACAATCCTATATATCATGCAAGGACAAAACACATTGACACACAACATCATTTTGTAAGAGAAAAATTTCAATCAAAAGAAATTGAGTTATCATACTGTAATACAAATGAAAATGTGGTTGACATATTCACCAAGCCTCTTGGAAAGGCTAAATTTGAAATGTGTAGAAGTAAGTTGTGCATTGTAGAAAATCTAAATTATGTTGTAAGCCTAGCTGAGACTTAGACCAGCAGGCAAGTTAACATGTAGATTGTGATTAAGGGGAGGTGTCAGGTATTACTCAAGAACTACGCCGCTCACCGTTCAGACGACACCTATCACTGTTCTATAGTCGGTTAGTTTCAATTTCATCCGACGCAATTATTGTTTATCCGTAGCTAGAAATGTGTATAAATTGCCATTGTTTATCCGTAGCTAGAAATGTGTATAAATTGCCATTTTTAGTAATGAACCGATCAAGTTTTTGTGTGGAATTTGTTCTCTGATAGTGCCTAGGTCATTTCCACCATACCTGTGAGCCTCTATAGATGGTCATGGCGGGAAGTTGTGCCAGGAAGTTGTGCCATACAGGCATCTGGGTCACCCTCTGTCCATGATCCGAACCCCAACATATCGTAGAACCAAAAGACCCCTAACCTTGCTGCGAATTGCATTATTCCATAGGTTAATGCCTCAAGCCATCGAGACCATGGACCTTCACGGGTCCAATGGTGAGGATGGAACCAGATGCCAAGGTCGAGATTGTTTCAACGAGTCTCATCAACATTAAAACGAATACTCCAGTGTCAATGAACTCCCTCCCCTTTAATGGAGAGGCATTATCGGATGTATGCCAACCAGGGAAAATTTAATGGGTAAGGGTGATTGTACCCGTGGGTGTTAACACCTACACCGCCACCTAACCCTAGAGTACCACTTTAATTTAAACCGTGCAATGATAATGATTTATTTATTTATTTATATATATATGGTTTCGTTTTGGATGTTAGTTTGTTACATCGAAGCAAATATACGAGTCTTGCGGCTCACGATTTACCGTCTCTTATAACGAATTCGTTCATTAAAATTCCAATCCCGGGTATAGAAGAATATTTCAGAAAATGAACATTCAATTTTCGATCCAGGTTGCTGATATGAGCGAATCGCAAGCCTAGTTGACTTATCGATTTTGATGAGAATGACATTGTGTGAAACCTTCTTACAATAGGTGTAGCAGACCATTTCAGATGTGAAATGGTAGAGCAACCAAGTTCTGAATTACTATGGAGCACAACATTGGAATAAAACAACACTATAAACTTGAGCATGCACTCCACGTGGTTAAGATTATCATTAAAATGGCACAACATTAGAATAAACAACACATGCACTCCATGGGTTGCTACTCTCAGGAAAGGCTCCAATTAATTGCAAACTTGCATGCAGGGGTGGAATTTGATGGTCCGCTGATTTATTCGTTAAATATAGTTTAAAAAAAATATAAAATCGTTAAAATTCTGGGTTAAAATTATAAAAATAAGTCGGAAAAATGAAAAACGTCAAATTTGATGGACCCATCTCTTTTGAAATTCCAAACGTCAAATTTGACGGACCCATCTCTTTCGAAATTCCAACTCTGCTTGCATGTACATACTACGTGCAAGAATACTACCTTTAATTCAATGGCAGTGCCTTCATCATGGATTCTTTCGGTTCGTTATGTTTCCACACGCGCTACATTTGAATGATCAATGTTGCAGAAGAGATTTCCGTTTCTATCAATTACTACCTCGCTAGCAAATATGCTGATTGCCTCACCACCCTCACGTGGCTGCACTCCAAAGTGATGCTCTCTCGTGGTTGCACTCTAATGTGATGAAGAGAAACAACAATGGGCCCAACTGAAGTCCAATTCCCCTGGAGATTCGTCACATCTTCCGTCGTGGTTCTTGGGGTCGAATCTAGGCTCATGTAAGCGCAGGTACCCACATACGTATTGCAGCGATCCAATGTCTGAGACATAATTCTGCTCACCCCGAAGTTTGCAATTTTTACTTCTTGCTTCCTTCTTATTAGCAGATTGGTCGGTTTTATGTCTCTGTGTACAATGTATTGCAGGGATCCAATGTCTGAGACATAATTTTGCTCACACCGAAGTTTGCAATTTTTACTTCTTGCTTCCTGTTTATCAGCAGATTGGTGGGCTTTATGTCTGTGTGTACAATATCTTGATGGTGATGGTGCAAATATCTCAAGCCCTCCGAAACCTGCCAGAGCGTCATTTGTGAGGCCAATGCACTTTAGCATTTTTATAGCCACTAAATTGTTAGGTAGAACAAACAACCTAAATACACTAAACTCGAATAGAGTGGGATGTTTGGATACATTGACACCACCTAATCCATATTATTTTATTCAGGAATTTGTTTTTTTATCAACACTTTTCTTCTTCTTTCTACAATTTAATCTAGATCAAGTTGAACTTCCTACTGAACTTAAATGAGGTCTAATGGTTGATTGGTAATAGTTACGAGTTTCTTCTAATCATACTAAAGCATGTTTACATCTAAAATGAATTATGTCTTGTCTTCGACGCTACCTTAGACTCATTTTGCTATTGCTCTTCGTTTTCTAAAAGATTATGCTTCTAGTCTTATACTTGTCGAAGTTGGGAATTGATGCAATTTCTTGTATAATTTGTCTTTTTAAAGCTCATAAAATGTTTGAAAGCAGCACAAGAATGGAGATCAATAAAAGGTTATGTTTCTAGTCTTATACCTGTGGAAGTTGGGAATTGATGCAATTTCTTGTATAATTTGTCGTTTTAAAGTTCATAAAATGTTTGAAAGCAACATAAGAATGGAGATAAATAAATGGGTTGTAGATGAAACAAAAGGGAAAATACAGGAACCACTTCCAGTTGATTCTGTAAACAAATATACGTGATTGGTTTTAACAAATGCCTTGTTCTTCAAGGGTACATGGAAAAAAATTGATTCCTCAGCAACATAGGAAGGTACTTTTAATTTTGTTAATGTTGAAACTGGGAAAGTGTCCATGATGACTAGAAAATTTTATTAAGAGAGTTGGCAACTGCCAAATTACATGTCTTCCCTATGTCCAAGGAAAGAAAACGTTGTCATTTTCCATGTATTTTCCCTTGCGCAATAAGAAGAGTGACTTGTTCGATCTAGAGAAAACTATTAATCTTCATTTTTGTGAGAATCATCTATCCCGAGGACATGAAGTTGAAGTCATATTTTTTCAACTACCTCCTTTATGATTTCCTATTCTTTTGAGGCACAAAAGTTTCTAAAAAAGTCGGGTTTGGTGCTGCTTTTTCTAATGTTGCAGACTTCACAGAAATGGTGTATTTCCAGGTCACTACACATTTCAAATGTTTTTCACAAGTTGTTTCTAGAGGTTAATGAAAATGGAAGTGAAGGTGTGGCTATTACTATCGATGGTTCTGGTCGATGCTTCTTGTGTTAGACCTTGTACACATTCACCCCACTTTCATGGACGATAATATGAATTCGCTCCAAGTCTGCGATATCCTACTATATGGACACATATGCACTCTTTGGAAGCAAAGGATGTTGGGAATTTTCGATAATTCCATAACAAAAATGAATAGAGAATAATGCTCTATTTTTTAACACAGAGAAACTAAAAATTGTTTCTGGGAAGACAAAGTTTCACACACACACAAAAACTTGTATTCATTAACAACACTGGTTGTTGCGAAAAAAAAAAGATCTTCCTCTAATAGAGGGATTACAATAGGAACTCTTCAGATGCAGTTCCAAAAAAAAATTCACTATGTCTCTGTTTGAAAAATTAACACTACTGTGTGTATTACATTGCATAACATAGAAAAAAAAACAACATTACATTTTTACTTGTATCATAAGAAAAACGACTCTCACGAATTAAAAAACAATAAAAATAAATTCTTCACCTACATATACCAACCGCAGTAAATTTTCATTAATTGCTTCACATGGCAGTATATATTTTTTATTGTAAAAAGGACATTTATAGATTTATGCAGATATTTGGTTGATGGTATGCAGATATTATGCTTTCTCAAAATGTCCCCCGTTATGCGACAGTACATAGACATTATACATTCTCAAAATGCAATCTAAAAATCTGAGACAGAGAGCTCGGTTTTGCAAGCTACTGCAAATAATTCTACCCACATTAATTGGATGGTTGTCGGTCAATATTGCACGGTCAAACCATACAAACTTTACGTGCCGGGGAAAGTTGTATTGACAAAACCACTCAGAACACGTGTTGGCTGATGAATGTGATCGCCACCCCCCCAAGAATTACCATCGTTCCGTAAAAGCAATGCGAGGAATCCCATAACAGTTTTCTAGGAATAAAATTTACAGTCATTGTTTGATCGCGGATTCCGGCAAGCGCTGCAGTTGAAAGTAACATTTCAACACTCCCTTTAATTTCAACTGCTAGGTTATCAGCCATAGCCAGACATTTCCTCAAAAACTCAAAATTTTTCTGCCCCAATGGTTTGGTCAGAATATCTGCAACTTGCTCCTGAGTTCTGCAGTGTTCTAAAACAATTTCTTCATTGTTTACCAATTCCCTGATGTAATGAAACTTTGTGTCAATGTGTTTCATTCTCTTATCAAACACAAAATCCTTGGATAATGCAATAGCTGAGCTACTGCCACAAAAAATCATAGTTCCTTTTGCTTGCTCTTAGCATCAACTCCTTAACATCCTTCTCATACAAATTGCTTGACACGATGCTGTTGTAGCTACCACATATTCTGCCTCTGCTATAGACAACGCTACAATAGGCTGTTTTTTAGAAGCTCATGAAATGGCTCCTAAACCCATCTAAAAAACATAACCGTATGTGTTTTTTGTTGAAATTTGGTACCGGAGGACAGGTGGTTCCCTTAGGCTTTGATCTTTGGACTAGGGAAAAGTGTCCAAAAGATTTTAATTTTTCTCCTAAAGTAACTTTATAATTTTTATAAAGTGAAATCTAATTTAAAAGTGACTTTAAGTGATAAAGTTACTAAAGTCTAATTTTAAAGTGACTTTAATAAAGTTAATGTAAAATTAGAAAGGAAAAGTGGCTTTGGAAATAAATGACTAAGTGGGTCTTTATTAAAGTGGGTGAGTTAAAAAATAAAAAGTGAGATTTAAATGAGCGTTTAATCTCAGCCCTAGATCTCAATCTATTTCAGCGATTGGATTTAGAGGTTACCCAAAAGTCACTTAGGATTAGATTAAAGGAGGAAA
>APFE030706857.1:0-13682 GCA_000404065.3 Pinus taeda | reverse complement strand
GGTTACCCAAAAGTCACTTAGGATTAGATTAAAGGAGGAAAAGGAGGCAAGAGGTCATTCATTCTTTCATGAGCAGATTGAGAGAAGGAGAGCAAGGGAGATTTCTGGACAAGAAGAAGAAGGAGATAGCAGCTTGACACACATTCCAAGGCAGCAGTTGAGCAGATTTGTACTGCTGATTCAACACACAATGAAAGGCTGATTTTGGCACGATTTTCTAGAAATCCGTACAACCGGTTTGCACAGAAATCAAGGAGCAGTTTGCTGTTTTTTATGCACGCAAATCGAGGTCCGTACAATGCATTTATTGCAGTCCATACAACGCATTTAATTCAGGCCGTACAATAACATTTAAGACTGAAGGTGGGCACGAAAATCGAGGCGGCCGTACAACATTTATTGCTATAATTTCCAGTTTGCTGTGAGGCACGGGAAAAGAGATAAGTTGTAAATTTGCTTGCTGATTTGCTTGCTGAATATTTGTCACTGTAAAAAAGACATTTTCAGAAATAAAGAAGAGCTCTCGAACTGGTTTTCCCCAAGAGTTGTAGGGGGTTTTCCAGGGTCACATTGACCAAAAATCACTGTGTTCAAATGTGTTAAATGACTGTTTGTACTTGCTGATTTTTTATTTTTTATTTTATTTTATTTTATTTTTGCATTTTCCAGCATTCTGTAAAATTTCTAGAATTTGTGTTTTCAACAATTTTTATTTTTATTTATTTATTTTTTTCTTTAGTTATTGAATGTATGGATATGGGAAGGGGCATTTAACTATATGGGAGAAATAAGGTGAAACTGAAATCCGGGGTGGGAAATGAGAAATTTCTACAGATTTAGGATAAATTGTGGAATCCATTTTATTCACAAAGATATACATCTTTATACATTGTCTTATGACCCTTGGTTTTCATATTCCATGTGGTCTCTTGGACTTCTCCAACTGTTTACATTTTGTCCATACCAACCCTTAGCGGATTAGGTGTCCAACATCCCCCCCTTAATCCAAAGGGGTGTATATGAGTCCAAGAAGAGAGCTGTAATGCAAAAGTGGCAGCCAATGGCTTAATGTGCTCTCTGAAGAGGTGGTTTTTAAGGAAGACCACCAACCCATAAGGTGGGAGAACTCGAGGTCTCAGCCGGTGGTGGTTTAAAGGATGACCACCAACTCTCGAACGCTTGGTGCAGTTATTAGAACAGTTCCAAATCTGGCTAGAAGTTGAAGTCTTCTGCTAGTGGGAGTGCTCCCTAATGTTCTAAAAATGTGGGAGACCATTGAGGTCTCAACCGGTGGTGGTTTAAGGAAGACCATCAACCAAAAGCATGCTCATAGGGCATGACTTTGTCTCTGGATACAACTTTGAATTTGGGTATGGCTAACTCTAGCTCTAGACTCACGCTTAGGTTGTGGCTCAGGCTCGCTTATGTGGCTTCGAATTTGGTAATTGACCATCAATTCCCCCCCTGTCAGATACAAGGTGAGAAGATTGAAGAAATCTCAATTGCAAGATATGTCAATACTTGAGAACAAATTCTGTGGTATGAGCGAAATATGTTCTTGGCTATTGAAGCCCATTGCCAAGAAGCAATCCATCTAAGGTTAATCTTCGTTCTTGAAGGAGGCTTAATTCTGGAACATCTGTTTAAATGATGAGTATTTTTATGACAATGTTCACACGGTGAAGATCAAAACAATGATCTTTCACATGGCCAACTTGATTACAGTGTTCACGTTTGACAATCTGTGGCTGTTGTGGAAGAGAAGTAGGTGAAATTGAGTTGCCTTGAAGAAACTCGACACTTTGAAATTGAATGGGCTTATAATAGTCTGAAATGTGAAAGGAAACATCTTTTTCATATTGAAGACCACTGTGCTTGTTGCTGACTAGCTCTTCCCAAGGTCTTATTATTGGCTTGGGAAATGTAGCTTGAACTTTTGCATCTTTATGCAAAACTGCTCCTGAAATTGGCATTTGATGTGAATCAACCTCATCCTCAGTGATTTGATTAGTTTCTGGTCGCTGATAGGAGTTCGTCTCAAACTCAAATAGAGAATTGTTCTGAACAAAAACCAGTTCAGAATGATGTGTTTTCTGCTTTAACTCATCTTGCTGCAGCTGTGCTTCATGTTGCAAAAACTCGATCTTTTCTTGTGCATGTTGTAGACAGATTCTAATATCAGCAAGAAGGGCTTTGCCGATTTTGACTGTATCATGATCAGTGGAGTGTATTAGATTTTTTAAGAACTCTAATAGCTCAGTAATTCTGGCCATTTAGTTAACAACTCACTCTCAAAAGATACCCACTTATACTCTGAGGACATTAAAATGGAGCAAACACTATGCAACTGCCTGTCCAATAGAAAAATGCACATGTCATCACCTAGGCACAAGGGAATTTAATTGCATGTGTTTTCTGGCACGTCAAAGCATTCCAAGCTATCGACCATCCATCTTGAAATGCACTCACAATGTGGTTTTTTGGATGTCTAGTCCAATAGACCTTTTCCAATATTGTGCCCCACACAAAGCAGTTTCCCCAAAATTTGAAACTATACGTTGTTACATTCTTTGAGCTCTATGATAATGTGTAGAGATACACTCCCATTAATTCAACTATTCTGCAACAACTAGATGATGTCGGAAAGCACACAACCAAGACAAAATCTATTCAAATAAAACCAACAAGACTTGTCTGTCCAAAATACATGCAATTATCTTGAACTACACTTCTTCAAAACAAATTGCAGTAAAAATTACAAAGATTTTAGTGCGAAGAATATATCAATAGATAATTAGACCGACATAAGAGACATGTAGCGAAATGAAAGAAGGCTCCAATGTTTAAAAGACCAGGAGATATGACATATGGTTGCAACCGATCATTGTCATGGTGCTTCAAGATAATATACCATTAATGGAATATCTTGCAGATAAGTATTTCAATGATGCGTTTGGAATATTACGAAACACCAAAAAACCATACCATTGAAGATGGCGATCCAAACTCCAAAGGAAGCCTTGTTGCTTACTCTACATACACTGGAACACAATGACACTTCGTTGCGCCCTTTGTCACGTCTGCCTTAATAGAGAGAGTGAGCGAAGCCTATCATAATGTCGATCTTGAACAACAAAGCCAACTACAACTGCTGGGTAATAAAACACATTAGCTTCTTTCGTGAATATTTCTTTGTCAATCTTGATTTTGCACTTTAAATCTTTCCTTAGATGATGATATAACTGGGGTTATAGTTTCCCCCTTGTGTTCGCTTAAGGCCTAGAACTCTTATCAACTAGAACTCATAAGGGCTTTCAATGGTGTATCTGTGGGCATTTAATAGAAAAAAACCATGATTGATTACTGTGTAGCTATTAGATTTTGTAATAGATGAGGTTCGACCATGAGACTCAAGTGATTCCAAGGAGATGAGCTGAGAGCCAAGGTGTAGAGCGGACTTCTTGTAAAAATTTGAATCGAAATGGGAAAAAAATATAGAGATACTTCATAGGACCTAATTGAAAAACAAATGAATGACCTCCAATTGAACTAAAAGCACAAGTGTGACGAGGACCCTCTTGTAAGAGGAATATCAATTGTTGATGAGGTTCCAATATTGATTTCACTATAGGGAGAGTTTGAAAAGGGGTTATGAGCACAAAATATGAATTGGTTGGATAGAGGAACGGGTGCTGCAAGGCAAATTTCAAATACCAAAAAATTTCAGAGTAACGCCCCATGTTAGGGTTTTCAGATTTCCCCCATCAATTAGAATTGAAATCAGCGTTCAACGCATTATCAAAACGCAAGGAAGAAGTCAGGGAAGGTAGAATTGGTTGCAGAGCTGACTGGGAATGCTGACATGTACAAAGAGTGCTTGGAACGATAGAGCAGATAGGCTGAGGAATGCCAGATATGATGACTCTCCGAGTGAAACAATCTGGTCAGTGAGGTAACACACAAAGGTAATGCCTCACAAGGAATGTAGGGTGGGAGTGGCAGGGTCGATGGTTCTCTGGTAAAGCTCGCCGTGGCTAACAAACCAATTTGATTTCAAAGGAGGCCAGGTTACATAAATGCCACTCAAACTTGACCAAGGCAAGAATACAGTGCTTTGATACCATGTTAAACATACACAAATGTAAACAACTTTAGGATAAATCTTGGAATCCATTTTATTCACAAAGATATATATCTTTATACATTGTCTTATGACCCTTGGTTTTCATATTTCAAGTGGTCTCTTGGACTTCTCCAACTGTTTACATTCGTCCACACTAACCCTTAGTGCCTTAGGTGTTCAACACAAGTCTTGACTCGTCTTGCACTAGCGAGGGCAATACTGCTTTTTGTGGTTTTGACTTGCAGTGATCCTCCTAGTTCTTTCCTAACTCCAAATGATCCAACTTCAAAATCAAAGAATTGCTTGTGACATGTATAAAGTGTATTAAAATATGGTCACTAGGTATGAATTTAAAAATATGTGTGGTGTGTTAATTTCTCCTGTGAACTTAGCACCCAACAAATCATTAAAGTAGAAGATTACAAATCTAATGAATGAATGCAGAGCTAGGTTCTTAACTTAAATCAGCGAAAGCAAAAACATAACCAATCTCATAAAATGACACGGATTCTGCCCAATCAAATCAATTCATCATTGAATTAATTTAGAACCTACTTGGGCTCCTGTCATAGGATAATGGCTCAATTGAGGGAATACATTTACAACACTAGATCTGATCCAGTTGATCAAGCCCTTCTTGGCTGATCTGGATCTCCTTGCTGCCCCCTTTGTCGGACCCAACACATTAGAGTATCACACTCCTCGTTGAGATGCATCTCTCAATTATGTGCCGATGTATGGTGTGCTTTCTCCTTCTCCTTAGCCTTGCTTTTATAAATTTTCGTTGAGCTAAATCCCTAACCTTAACTTTTAAAGTGATTGACGACCGAGATTAGATATCCCCACTTGAGATCAAGTGTTGAGATTAAAACATAATGACTAAAGTAAATACTTAAATTTTTTTGTAATGTTTCTTTAGCTTAATAAGCCAACATATCGCCCACGGGGCTTTGGATTGACGGTGAATAGGTGCGTTGTTAAGGCACTCCTTGCGATAGGTCACCGGTTCAAATCCCCCGTGGGTACTTAGGTTAGTCTTAACGTAGAAAAAAAAAATAAGCCAACATATCAATTATTTGCTTTTCCTCAGTTAAAAGCTTAGGCTAGGTTTCAAATGCATCTTGCTTGCACAAGAGCAAGTGTTTAAGGAGACTTTGGGCGTCTTCTGCACGCTTAGACACTTAGGCCTATGCAAAAGTACCTGCGCGAGATACAAACTTCAACACGCTGACTGGTAAGTAGGATTCAAACACTTGAACAAAATTTTTTCTGCTCATCTCATCAAATTTCCAAGTAGAACATATCTCGTTTGCAATGTAACAACAAGTATGATTAGATATTGCTAGTAAATGATAGGGGTCAATTCAAGAGAGCATTCTTAATCTGATCCTTGTAACATAGAAACATTCATTGGATCAACAATTGATAGATTCATGATCGATCATTTTCACATTTTACCATGTGGAATGATTAGAAACACCTATTGAGAGGTGGAATCTTATTGAATATTGAAGACAACAAAACTATAACCCAAACTAGATTGGAAGTTGACAATTTTTTTGGGGTTTTTGAAAATAAGCTAATATTTAAATATTCCCAAAGTGGCAATATTGATCTTGTGGTAAAATTCTGTACATGAAAACAATGGACTACTTTGGAATTGAAGTGGCTAAAAGTTGGCACATTGAGTATGAAGGCAGGGGGAAGATGCCCCACAAGGCAAAATCTGCATTAAATAGCGAGGCTTGTGGGGCATGCTGCAAGGAGAGAAAGCTGACAATACATACTCTGCAAGGAATATTACAATGAAAAAGAGGCTCACAAAGCAAAATTTGCAAGAAGGAAGCAATCACAAAGGAGAAGTTTTGAATGTAGCACCCAAAATGTTGTCATAAGTTGTAGAACTCCCCACATTTTATGGAACTTTTAAGTTGTGTACCTTCCTTGACTAATTAAAAGAGACAACCTACACCATTTGAATAGAAGGGGATATGACAAAGTCAACCTTCCCCAATTTAGTGGAAGAGAATGTGTCAATGTCAACCTTGTCCCACTGAATAGAAAAGGAGATCCATTCAGATGGCCATACTTTTAAAATCTTCTCATTTGGTTGTAACACATATCAATTGATTTCTTTCTTATAGGGCATACTTCCAAAGAAAATAAATATATAGATATATAGTTATGATAGAGACAAGAAAGGTGGTTGATGAAAGTGGGGTAACATTAAAACTTGGGTTTGATTCCTCAAAGTGGGTTTTCTTGTCCATGGTTGTTAAGTCAGGCTTGACCTCATACCACCAAATGACAAATGGTGGACCACCTCTTGATAGTTGGTGGATGCTAAACCATTAAGCTCTTTGAAGGATCTTTACCAAAGTTTTTATTTTTATTATTTTTTATATTTTTAATAATAAAAGTTGTATAGTTCTAAGTATGGTAGCTTTTGAAACCCTTAGAAACCATCTTAATTTAATGAAAGGAATTTCAATTCAGATTTTGGTTGGTTTTTTAAAGAGTGAAAGCACATTCATGGTGAACATAAGAGAGTGGAGAGAATATGAGCCAATATTAACATCACAATGAATCTACAAATTTGACTAGTGCAAGCTAGGTTTCTTATGTGTAGACTAAGATATCTGATCCGGATTTAAATAGGAATGAAACAAATTACAGAGATAACCAGAAATACAGAGATGCAACAGAAATAATACTTCATTTCATTAATGTAAAATACTGAAATATGCTTACAAACAAAAATGGAAATAAACTAGCTTAGGTGATGGTAGCCAGATGTGGCAGTACATGCCTCTGAACTGTCTTACAATGAGGCTTGAAGGCCTATTTATTGTTGAGAAACAATGGAAAACCCTATACATCCAAAAAGCTGACCTTAGGAGATGAAGCGCCAAACTATGGGCCTCGTTTTGGGTAAATTAGTACATCAAATTCCCAGGGTCGTAACTTTGGCATACGATCTCTGCTTGACATGCACAATGCCTTGTTAGAAAAATCTATCTGAGGACTACAACTTTGGGATGAGAAACATCGGTCCATGGACCCATGTTGCTCCCAGTTTTCCCAAAAAACGTCATATAGGGACTCAAAACAACTTTGGAAGTTCAATCCCGAAAAACTGCTAAAAATAGTAAACTGTGCTACATTTAAGGAAAGTGAAAAACTAAAAGAAACATTGGTGGGGGTCCAAGTGGAATTGGCAGGTGACCACCAATATCCACCTGGATCATTCCTCCCCCCTTAGGAAGCAATGGTCCCCATTGTGTTGAGTTCCTCCATGAGATGTGGAAACTTCTCCTGAACTTCGTCCCTGGTGAGCCACTTGCCCTGGTGAAGGAGTTGGCCTGCTTTGACAACTCGATACAGTTGGATCTTCTGCTGGCGAGTGTGCTTGATCTGTGTGTCCATGATTTGATCAGTTGCAGCTTGTTCCATGCAATCTGGATTTAAATCTATTGCTGTGAGCTGTTCTGCAATGTCGGATGTGTCTAGTAATAGTGGAAAGTATGGCCGAAGGCGGTCCACATTGAACCTTGGGTGCAGGCCAAGGAATGGGGGAATGTTGAGCTCAAATGCATTGTCTCCCACAGCCTTGGTAATGGTGTAAGGACCATATCGGAGTGGTCTGAGTTTCCGATAGGCTTCAATAAGGCGTTCCTTTTGCAAATGCAACCAAACTTTGTCGCCCACCTGAAACTTGTGTGGAACTCGATGTTGATCATGTCACTGCTTGTACTTGGCATTTGATTTCTCCAGAATGTCGTGGACCTGTTAGCGGATATATTGGATGTGCTCAATGAAGCTATTTGCCTTATCTGTTTTGGATTGGACATGAGCTGAATCTGCCTGAGTAGATGCAATTGGCATGGCCACAACAATGGGACATAGTGGCTAGAATCCCAAGCCCACCTGAAAAGGGCTGTGGCCAGTCAAGCTGTGGAGAGCTCGGTTATAGTTGTGTTGGACATAGGGGAGGCTCTCATCCCATGTGCATGGATGCTTTGAGTTGTACATGCGCAAAATATGTACGATCATCCTGTTGACAACCTTTGTCTAGCCATCAGTTTGGGGATGGAAGGCTGTAGACTTAGTGAGTTTGGTGTCCAACATCGACTAGAGATTGGACCAAAATGTACTGAGGAACCTGTTGTCTCGTTCTGAGATGATAGACTGTGGGATCCCAAAGTGTACCCACACTCGTTCAAAGAAGAGTTTAGCAGTGGCTTTTGTTTTGATATTCTTCTTGCAGGCTGCCATAATGGCCATCTTCGAGAACCTGTCAACGACCACAAAATCAGAGTCATTTCCATGCTTCGTAGAAGGAAGGCTCGACATGTAATCCATGGAGATGGATTCCCAAGGTCGACTACGGGTAGGCAACGAAGTATAGAGGCCTTGCTTCTTGATGGTTGGTTTGGCAATGGCGCAGGCAGTGCAGGATTTGATGTACTTCCTGACATCCTGTCGAAGATTCGGCCAATAGAAATACTTTTGCAGTACTGCCACTGTTTTCTCGACCTCGAAATGCCCAGTAGCTCGACTGTAGTGTGCTTCCCAAATCATCTTGGCACGCTTGCTTGAAGGAACACAAAAGTGATCCACGTGGCATAATAGGGCATCCTTGAGGTGAAAATCTGGAACATGTTGACTCTCCAAGAGTGTTTGGTATGTGTGGTGGAAGTTTGGATCGCTTTTGTAGAGAAGTGGTCAATCCGAAGTCTCGTGCCCACAAGAGTTGAGCATAGTGGTTAACGCCATGATTGGTGGTCGACTGAGGCAATCTGCAACATTATTGGTGCTGCCCTTCTTATACTTGATATTCAAATGGAATTGTTGCAAGTATGTGGACCACTTCTAATGGTGATTATTCTGCAACCTCCCTTGGTTTTGTATGAACTGCAGGGGCCGATGGTCTGTGTGGATGACCGTTTCCTTCCCCAAAATGTAATGCTTCCATTGTCGGCAGACTTGCGCAATGGAATACATCTCTTTGTCATAAGTGGGATACTTCCGGACTGTTTCTGAAAGTGTCTCACTGCGATATGCCACTGGATGCCCGTGTTGAGTAAGGACTGCGCCAATAGCATAGTCAAAGGCATCTGTCTCGATCTAAAATGGTTGCTGCAAGTCTGCTAATGTGAGCACTGGTGCCGTGCAGAGGCGATGTTTCAACTCTGTGAATGCCTTTTGTTGAGATTCAGACTAAAAGAATTTTGCTTTTGCTCCTCCCTTGGTGACTTGACTCAAGGGCTGAGTGATATGAGAAAATCCCAACACGAACCTGTGGTAGAAGTTGGCAAGAGCAAGAAAGCTGTGCAATTCTGTCCAATCCCGAATGACTTGGATCTTGGCTGGATCCACATGCACTCCCTGTTCATCAATAATGTATCCCAGATACTGAACTTGGGTCATGCCAAAAGTGCACTTCTCCAAATTGGCACATAACTTGTGTTGTTGCAGTGTTTGGAGAACCTATCGGATGTGATGGAGGTGCTCTTCCCACCTCTGGCTAAAGATCAGGATGTCATCCAAGTATACCACTACAAATGAATGAGTTGGTGAATGGCCGCGAGATTTCATCCATTAGCCTCATGAAGGTTGCAGGAGCATTCGTTAACCCGAAAGGCATAACCAACCATTCGAAAAGGCCCTCCTTGGCTTTGAAGGCAGTGTTCCTTGGGTAAATTGGTACATCAACTTCTTTAGGTCTTAACTTTGGCATACAATCTCCGTTTGACGCGCACAATACTTCGTTAGAAAGATCTATCCGAGGACTACAACTTTGGGATGAGAAACATCGGTCCATAGATCCATGTTGCTCCCAGTTTTCCCAAAAAAACGTCGTTTAGGGCCTCAAAATGACTCTGGAAGTTCAGGACCTGAAAACTGCTAAAAATAGTAAAAGAGTGCTACAATTAAGGAAACTGAAAAATGGAAAGAAACAATGGTGGGGGTCCAAGTGGAATTGGCGGGTGGCCACCAATATCCACTTGGATCAATATCACACTTACAAATACTCCATTCAACATTGTGATTACATAACTTATAGAAACTTAATATAATTAGGGTGGTTTGACCATCAAACACTATTATTAATGGCATGTTGATCACATATCAATAAAACTTAACATTTAATGTTGTTGATCACATATCAAGGCTATGAGGCTTCGATTGATCTAGTCTTGACTTTCAAAAAGCAGCTTGGCACTATTCCCTATATGAAGGGATCCTTGGTTAAGATTGAACATTGAGCTCTGGGAGCTTGGGGTACTTATTGAGCTATGAGCGACCATAGGGTGAGTGGTTCACCTTCCCCTATTGGTGCGCTGTGTATAGGGTGATTCGTTCACCTTCCCCTGTGATACCCCATGGTGGTTGACGTGTGTAGGGTGAGTGGTTCACCTTCCCCTATGATCGCGAACACATGTATGTAGGGTGAGTGGCTCACATTCACCTATTGTTGATGGCATATGCATAGGATGAGTGGTTCACCTTCTCCTATGGCATATGAGTAGGATGAGTGGTTCACCTTCTCTTGTGGATACCCCAGCGAGAGATGCATATAGGCATTTGTTGACATGTTGGTAGGACGTGGTTCATCCTTACCCCACATGTAGGATGCTCATTCCCTACTATTGGTGATTGACATGTCGGTGGAACATGGTTCATCCTTTCCCCACGTGTAGGATCCTTCCTACGATTATCCTTTCCCTACATGTGATTGTAACTTGTGTTTGTAGGACATGGTTCATCCTTTCCCTACTCTCGGTGATTTACATACGTGTAGGATGTGGTTCATCCTTTCCCTAAGATGGTTTTGATGTGTGACTGTAGGATGTGGCTCATCCTTTCACTACGATGGTTGTGACGTGTGACTATAGGATTTGGTTCATCCTTTCCCTACACGTGGTTGTGAGCAGGATGTGATATATCCTTTTTCTAATATTGATTTAGTATCATCCTAACTATGTAGTCAGGGTGCAGGGACACATGGAAGTACCTCTAATCTGGCCAATGAGTTGGGAAAAGTGGATATGGACCATAGCATTACTGATGGACGCATCGTGTACTGCCGTACTCCCTATGTCTAGGATGATGGTTTTCAAAAACTTGATCTGGGATCAATTGAGATTCTACCTATGGACGACTTTTGTCAGTGCAGAGTGGTAAGGTCTTGTGACTCACTCGCGATCAATTCTTCGTCATTATTACATCATGGTTCAACAGAGCATAGCAAAGATGACAGAGATGATACATGGCAACATGATGGCATGATGATCGATGATGATAGATGGATTGGCAAGTGGAATTCTCCCTAGTTGAGAGGGAGTTTTAAATCTGCCAAATAGGGCCAAATTCCACCTTGGGACCACTCATTTGATGGAGATGATTGCATTAAATTCCTCTTTTCGAGAGGACCAAATTCGATATAAAGATTGTCTCATTTGGACAAGCGGAAGTGTGATTTTGAATTTTTTGTTTTATCGCATGCAAATTATTAAGGTCGACCTTACCTATATGTCGACTCATCAAGCCCAATAGTAACGTCTCATGACGCCAACGAATAATATATATAGAGGTGCTCCGACACATCATAGCACACACATCTCTCTCTGAAATTGTCGCAGAAAGAGAGTTAGCTCAAGCGAAGGAGGAGATGACTGTTTGGCGTTTTGTTTGGGTTGCATAATGAGCTGGGTTCCTTAGGTTGGAGGTCGAGTCTGCTAAAGGAATGTTTGAGCTTAAGTTGAATACTGTTTTTGGCTCCTTTATCTCATGTCACAGTTTTGAGCCATCCTGGAGGATTATTGCAGGCATTAGGAGGGTTTTGTGGTGTGAAAACCCTCTCCTTGGTAGGCCACATTCTCAAGGAGCCTACTTCATGCTAGTCACAGGCTACTAAAAGGGACGAAAAGATGATCATAAACCCAGAATCACACCTACAACTAGAAGAAGCGAAGTATTTTGAGATTATTCTCATGTGTTCACTGTTGTGAGTTAGGGTTGATATGTGCAATAACCAAAACTGTAATAATGCCTTGATTCTAATTGTTTTGGGTGTTTCATCTTCAACTCAGAAGGCCGCATTTATTGATCCAGGATCAGGTTCCATTTGAAGTCAGTTTTGCAGCTGCTTTGACCATTATTGATCTCTGGTTAGGGCTAAAGAATGAAGTGTAGACTTGTCTGGGCCATCTCCTTAGAATTTGGACACTAGTATTGGCAAGTCAATCTTGACTCTTTATTGTACTCTCTCTCTCTCTCTTTGTTGAACATTTGATTATAATAATAAGAAGAATTGATCAAGGGTATGCCCCATCATGGGATTTTTCCCTTTGAGCCATATTCATGTGTCCTCTTGTCTTGGCTTATCCTTTGCATTATTTACTTATGTTCTTTCCTCAGTTATTGTCAGCATAATTGATGTGATTGCTACTAAAAGAAATGGATTGATAAGTGGGCTATATGAAAATAGAAGTAATTGTCCTTTGCAAAGAACATGCTAATCAAAATTTAACATCTATATCCAAGAAAAAAAGTGCATCAAATAGATATCCACTCAAAACCAAAATCATCAAGTATACATCATAGAACATCTGTTGGAATAGAAATTCTATTCTAACATATGAAGAATAAAGACATAAAAGATAAATGCATGAAATGGAAACTAACTGGTGACCAAATGAAATTCTATCTTAGAGAAAAGGGGTAGAGATACAATACAAAGAGGCCCTACGACATATGATATCTTCAATGAAGTGCGAACTGAGCATCTATCGACTTTCAGGTAGGTCCACGGGTTGCTTTTCTGATATACCATTCTGAATTCTGAAAATCCTAGGACTTTGACTTATCTGAATATCGAGATGCTCCCGACCATCAGATGCATCAAACCTCTTCCTTCTTCTTTTCCGCTTTCTACTTTTGCTTCTGGAAGGCTGTGACCAATGTTGCACGAAGTGGGGGCGAAGTGGGGACGCAGAAGCATCATTTTCCAAAAATCTAGGAAGCGAAGTGTCTCCTATATATATATATTTATATTTTTTTGCATTTATACTCAAAACAAACATCCCAAATACCAAATTAGTTGTAGAAGACATGAAAACATGCATATTTTTGCGTAAATCAAGATAGATATAACATCCATTGTACATTAACGATTAATTATTCGAGCATCAACCATTTAGATGCATCAACCATCTAGAATCTAGATTCTTTTCCTCTTGTCTAGCCTTTGCCTCTACCTCAATTGTTTAGGGATATTAGTCAACATTGCCTAATTTTGATCAAACTACCTAATTCAACACTTAAAATATGGTAGAAAAAGCTTAACATGCTTGATTGATGATTTTGACTTGATTGAAAGGTAATTTTTTGCTAAGGGCGTGCCACGTGACAAAGGAGTTCAACAATTAACACTACACATAGTAGGGTACATATAGGGCTTGGTGCTCTTGATTAAATGCTAATCACATACCTTCATACTTGATATAATCTAATGAAATGCCACAATCCCATTGATCCTGAATTCCTGAAAACT
>APFE030706849.1:0-14476 GCA_000404065.3 Pinus taeda | reverse complement strand
ATCTAATGTAATGATCTGGGTGGTTTTACATTGAAAAGGAGGCAAAAGAGAGAGGTAAGTGATGAAAAACAGTAGGTAATAATGGATGGTGAGGTGTAAGTTAGAGGCTCTACAAAATCATCCCTCGAAACAATCATTCAGATGTTGTATTCCAGATTCATCACCGTGCATAAGGCAGTTTTCCATCTCAATGGTTGGTAGCAGCGCTTTGCTAAGAGAGCACGCATATTGTCAAATTTTCACAATGTTTTTGACCGCATGCAGACATGGACAATGAGATACAAATGAGCCCCATTACATTTTCGAAAGATGATGAAGCAGAAGGCAGTAAAGTTGAAGGCACGCATCCGGAGTCAGATCCCGAACTATGAGGAACTCCCACATCTCATCACCCATTTGCAGGCTTCGCATAAACAGGTATGAAAAAGCATGGATGTCATTGTGTGCGCACACATGATCCCATCTATTGGTACACTCACTGATGCAAAGTCAAAGAACCAAGCCTGAATGGAGTTGGACATGTAATTCGATGAGTTGATGCGTTTAGCCACCAATGCAAAGTTGGATATCACGTAGACACTATGCACAAGTATGTTGCTGGTTGGACTGAACTCAAGACCATGATGCACATGTTAACAAACAAGTTGGACAAAGGTGCCAGATCAGTGTAACCAAATGCAATGGATGCGAGAGTTTTCTTTTAGTGGGATGTTATCATTGAGCACGCGGACACCATCACGAACTACCAAGATTTGCATCAATTTGCCACCGTCGATCATCACGAGGATGTCGAAGAGTTGGTCTTCCCACAGTTTTCTGAGTCTTAGTAGTGTCTTGCATGGCTTGCTCAAGCCTATTTTCTCTCAAATGGGTACATGTGTATATTGTAATGTAACATCTTGTAAAAGTGAAAGACCAAGCATCGATGGTCGAATGTAACAATCATGTAGTAGTTGAAGAGTCATGAGGGTAAGTGAAGAGTCACAAAGGGGAATGTCAAGGGTCACCCCACCCTTTGTTATTTATAGAACCTCATAACCCATTGTACAGTCTTTTGGTGGCCAAGATTCCTATAACTGTATCTTAGAGAAATCTTGGAGTATATTGTAACAAGCCTTGTCTTCTCCATAGTGCAGAGCTAGTACATCTCTTTGGAGGAGCAGACGGAAGTGACTGTAACATTCTGTTGTTGGAACTAGTGGTTGGTCATGGTTGTATTGTATGATTGGATATTTCACTCTTAATATAACAAAGCCAACACATTACATGGATATGTTGTTATTCTATTTTAGTTTTCTTGATTGCTCTAGTGATATATATAGTTGTTTGCTTATGCATGTATGTATGGAATTTCTCTATATATGTATGTACAAATCTTGTTGAGATGTGTTGTTGGTTTAACTATCGCTTTGGATTGTTGGTTCACTAGCCTTCCATGTTGTCATGTATCTTTGCTTGTGTGTTCCCTTCCAAGCTATGTGTTTACACAGGTTTCCAAGGGGCACACTCATTCCACCTTCCATTTGTTAGAACCCTTCATGCACCTTCCTTGGCTTGTTGCACCAGTCACACCCTTGCTACCAACAAGGACATCCTGCTTGCCTCTGTGCGCAACCATGGTCAAGGTGATAGTGTATGACCCACTGCTGGGACTCCTACACAAAAGAGTCTGAGGTCTAGTTGGGACTTCTTATCGAGGAGATCCCCTGACATGTTGGCGGGTCGAATATCGTCAACACCATCTTAGGGTTAATTGATATTTGTTATTAATATTGACTCCCTATTTTCCTCATTCTTATGTAAGGTCCTACAAACTTTTCCCTAAGAGGATGATGCAACAAAAATAAAAGATAAATCATGATTCATAATGATAAAATGTAAGAAAATAGTTAGTTCATAATAAAGTGCTTGTATATAATCCTAGCCTAATCCCTATGCCCTTCATTAGCCCTGATCTGGTTCATGACAAATGCATGAGATATTAAAATGAAAGGATTTATGAGAATCCCAAATATGGTCAATAATAAACCACTTCATATTTAATGGGTCAATGGTGTATAAATAAAAACATGTAACCAAAGAAATGCGAGAAAAGGAAAATAATGAAGCAAAAAAAAAGAGGGGTGGTAAAACTAGGCCAAAGGGGTAACACAAGTCTCATGACTACTCCTTCACATTATAACAGTCAATGATGATGAAATTTCTTAGTTGTTACAAATATTATGACATCCTACATGAAGTACCATATCGTTTGATGCTTGCCCCTACTGAGTGATGAGTCAACCTAGGAAATGTCCCCCCCAGGGTTAGAAGCACTTAATAAGGCCTTTTGATAACCCTCCTAGTTCTAAGTATGGTAATTTGTTTACAGCTCATTAACTATTAAGACATTTAAAGATGATATTTGTGTGAAGTACATTGTTTCCTTTTGCATTAGATATGGCCCACTACGATACTTTGATGGTTATTCTACTTATGATGTTGATATCACTTGATTTTGAGGCCATGTTTCAGATTCTTACTCTCAAGTGTAGTAGCCATTTCTTTGAGCGATTGTCTCAGACTTCTCCAACACTTTGGAGAGGGTGTCTAGTCTTGCTAGATGACCATTCTATGCACCAAAAATTAGGACATTAACCACATTTTCAAGAGTGTTGACCTTGCGATGTATCTAGAACTAATGATGAATTTCTCCTCTCCTTCCAGAGTCTAAAATGTGATGCATTTGAAATAAGATGCTAACTAGAGATATGATGTACAATAGAGAGAGAAGGATTCCCATAGGTTTGCCTTTTAATTTCTTCATGTGTGTTTATTTGTTGCTAAGTTAATTCGATGATGAGGTGATTTATGACTCCTCTATAGGGGATGGTACACTTTTGTAGATGATGATGATTCCATTCTATATCCTTTTGAAATTACCTTCATTTGGCTTGGAGTGATGGTGTGGGATTGGTTGATTATGATGTTCTTATGAGGAGGTTTTTGATTGAGGATCAGATGCCTTGTTAATGCAAAAATGGCATTTTTAGTGAGTAGCACTCTTTGACCCATCCCCAACATATTTTGCTGCAGATATTAACTTTTAGAGAATGGCATCACCCTTGGATGCCTCTTTAATCACATGTGTGGATTGAAAGGAGGTTTATTGTTAAGTTTTATTATTAAGATAGCTATATTTTAGGTTGGCTTGTGACATGTTTAACTTTCAGTCACATATTTTATCATTTTAGGGTTTTTAGCCAATTTTAATCCTAAGTAAACTTGGTTGGCCTCCTATAAATAGAGGAAAGTAAATTTGGAGATTTCATTGTAACACGGGCACTCATGAATTATAGAGTGTGAATTAGGAACCTTTATTTCTCTTGGATGCAATGGAGCATTGACATATCAAATTGTCTTGGGGTTGATATTGTAATTGGAGAGAATTTTATAATGAATGATGAAGTGATTCTATGGTGATATTGTGAAAATTTATTGTGACTATCTCCTTCCATTTTGAATTTTTTATAAACTTATAGTTACACTTAAATTTTCACCTTAACATATTGAATATTTTATGGCTCTAACAACTCCTTTTGCAAAATCATAACCAAAATTTCCATCTAGGAACCTTAGTATAGCTTCATGCTCTTAAATTTCCAACTGATTAAATGTAACTAGAGTTTGATGAAGATAAATCTCTTTGTAGCATTTTCTCTCTCATACATAATTCTAGTAGTTATTTTTCCATAGACCTTGCCCTTTGACTCCATTAGCCTCAGATTGAGAAAACGAACTAGCCTATTTAATGTGTTAATCCTTTAAAATTTAAAATACTAAATTTTTATTTTTATTTTTATTTTATTTTTCTACAGTAAATTGGGGTTAGGTTATGGAAAGTCTACATTTTACACATAAAATACCTTAAATCCCATAGCCTTAAAATCATGCCTTGCATATATTATTTTGAAAAATGAAAAAAATCATATTTAATGCCTTTTTAGCTACCTTTTTAGGGTTTATGTTTATGGTTTCATATATTTTTGATGCATTTTTAGCCATTAAAAAATGGTTGCAACATATTTCCTTGTTTATTCATCAAATAGTCCTTATTTATTTATTACTTATCATTACTTATATGATATTTTGTTATTATTGTCATAAATTTTATTGATATGCTTCTTAAAAATCATAATTTATAACAACAATTGATAATTTAATGTTAGCATGTGTTTGGGATCTATTTTAGCCTCTCTAGGAGTATTCAAACATTCTAGATTTAACCATAGGTCCTTTCAACTCTTTACCTTGAATTATCTTTCATCTCATTTGAAGCACTACTTTATTGAATATCATATTTTCTTGTTTTATTTAGTGGAACCGTTGGAAGGTATTTATCCTCAGAGTTATTAAGTTATATAATTTCTAACATCTATTGGGAAAGCCTCCCTTGTGAAGATAATATCCATCCATAGAAAAACAAAGAAATGATTACTAAGGTGAAAGTGGGGGTTGATCCCATTGTTTCCCTTAATATAGAGTGCTTAGTAAGGACTTTGCACTAGGGTTCTAGATGTTGTAGTAACAATTAGTCATTAATTACCTTGGGCGTCATATAGAAATAGGAATAAGAAGATACGATTTTTGGTGGGATTGTGATTATTTGTTATTTAAAATGTGTTTTCGAATCCATAAATGGATTCAAAAGTTTTAAAAATTCTTGTGCCACTCAGATTATGCATATTACATAGCTCAAACTTACGGTTCCAACAAATCCCTACTAGATTTTGGGCAAAGTTGACCAAAAAATATGCCTAGATGTTATATAAATACTGTTACCATTACCATTATTTCATAACCACTACTAGAATAATTTTAATTCTTCATTAGTGGGCTCATTGCTATAGTTGTTTAAATATATTCAATCAGAGAATTTGACCATATTTAATAAATGCATTTATTTAGTATACTTGCATAATAAATGAGATCATATTGATAAGCATACAAAGTACCCTCTAATCAAAGGCCTTACTTAAAGAATATGTAATCATTAATTTATTTATGTATGTTCTTGTCTAAACATAAGATAAGTCCAAATCATTTAAGTTTATCAATTATTCTCTTGCTCTAAAAATTTCTTAAAGATACTTTTAAGTAAGCTTTTGTTGACATAATTTATCTTTGCAATGTTCTCACTAAATTTTTTCAAACCATAGAAACTCAAGTCAGCTATAAAGTATAATTTTTTCAAAACCATAGAAAATCAAGTCAGCTATACAGTATAAAATATCAAATGTAAAGGACTAAAAGCACATGTCTAAATATAAGTCCAATTTGAATATTTTTCATTGACGCAACCTCTCTTATCCCTTTGATAGTCTCAGAGAATATATGAAAGGACTATTTATCATTAAAATGAAGTTCTAGGAGCCACATATAATTGTTGTAATGTTTTTTTGCTTACTAACAATACTTATTTCATCCCAAGTTAATGATATCCTTTTGACCAAACCTTCTATACAAATGTTCCAATTCTCTTTTTCTTACAAATGAGACTTATTTTTCCCTAGTATTTATCATATTTGTTTGACCACTCCATGAAAATCTAAAAAAAAAAAATATTGAAAGTTGTGCTACTACCAAATTTCAAAACCAAACCTATCCTTTCTATTAACTTGTATATCATCATCATAATAATGGGGTGGCTCTTCTCCATCTTCTCAAACTAAATATCATGTTTTTACCTATTAGATATACCTAATTGTGATCAAACATTAATATGCATATCATAGAAAAATAAGTGCCACAAAATTGTAGTACATTGGATTTAATTAGATCTAAATTTAACTAAAAAATATATGATAAATTGTACCAACACTAATATGCTTACATCTATTATGACCAATACCCATAGAAATTGATTCTTGATACATGAAATGCAATTAATCCATAACCATGTATGACATCTAGTTATACTTATTACAAAAATTATATTTTTTTTAATTACTTTTTGTGCAACATAAACAAAGTTAATAATTAGAATTATTAATACAAATTTACAAAAGATAAAAAAATGATATTCTATAAAAATCATAAGGTGTGTAATTAAAAATCACCAAATATACTTACTATTTTTTTCTTTGGTTGCAATTAATTTACCTTTACTTCAATCCTACCACTATAACCTCTAGATGCACCACATAACTCCCAAACATGGCACATGGGATAAGTGAGGCTACATCTAGTGACTTTGCAAAGAGTTCCTTAATAATAAGTTATATATCCAACTAATATTCACACCTTGAGATTTATGATATACTACGGAGTTAAGTCCATAAAATCCATGGAATAAAATGTATGCATAATTTAACATAAACATTGAAATTATTCCCATGCATAACATCAACATATGCATAAATATGGGGACAAACCCTCTAAATTAAAGACATATCTAGAGACTAACCCTCTATATTTGTAACCCACTAACTAACAATCATCAAGATGTTCTCTTTGCAAGATTAGTTTGCCTAATTATACTTTTGTATGTGGAATTAATAGTGCACATCTAGCCATCATAGTAAATAGAATTTTTTTTAGTAGAAGTGTCAGTGGAGATTAATATAGAACCACCTACCAAATGAAAAATAAACTAAGTCATAATGGTTGGTGAACTTATAATTTGAGTTTTGAGATTTAGTGAACGTTAAAAAAAAAATAGGCTTTCCTAGGTTCATCAAACCTCAAAGATGAATTCTCATAAGAACACACTTTTCCTTATCCAGCTGGACCCTCACAATTATAAACCCCTCCATTATGATTTTGAACCCTTCATTATTGTAACCTCACCATGGTGACTATAAATTGAACATTGTAAGCCCTTCACCACCACAATGTCACATTTGAAGAGAGAGATTGAATATCAGAAACACTATATTTCCATAACCTCACATCTAATGAGAGAGAGTGAATGTTGCAAACCCTCCATCATTTTGACCTTGTGTTTCAGGAGAGCTAGTAATAAATCATAAATGTTCCACTTGACCTTCTGCATTGTGACCCTACAGGTTAGATCATCTTAAACCTCAATGGTGGATAGTAAATACTTGTTTATTGATATTGATAAGCATGGCTTGTCATTGCCACATCCTTTCTTCCATGTACCTTGCCAAATCACTGTCATGTGTCTTGCCATGTCATTTCCATGTCTCACTTAGAAAAAGGTCACTTAGTGATGCAAGGTAGTTTATTTACATGTTTTGGTTAGAAGTATGAAATATGTTTACTAATTTATACCCTAACGTTGTGCAAACTAACCTTGCATATGGGCAAGGACTCCTGCTATACAATTGCCCTTGTTAAGGTTAATATATATTATTCTATTAATTAACAATATATACACAATGAAAACTCTAGAGATAATTATCAAAGTTTCCGATACTCTTTTAGAAACCAATCTAAATAGTAACAATGTTTTTCGACTTTCATTCATTACGGGAAGGCAAACAACCCAACAAGATGAAAAGTAATAATCTATGGTCATCATACTTAACACTCATCATACTTAACACTGTATATGTGTGGCTGAGTTCATAAAAAAAAATTCTTACAAATGATTCAAAGCCACATGGTCGTCATCTATTTCATTTAAATTATGACTAGCAGAAAACAAACTTCAGATGCACCGACCAATACTTGGAAAAGAAGTCACATAATGTCAATATTTGAAACTTTCACAAAAACCAAAGCAATAATATACCAGCCCATTTCCATGAGGGTTGTAGGGTTCGAACCTGTCAGCCATAAGGAAAGACAATATTCTATGAGATAGTATTTTATATTTCTTTAAAAAAAAAGAGAAGTGCAGAAAAGAAACAAAGGGATTAGGGTTAGAAAACCCGCCTGTAGGAAATACTTATATAGTAAACACTCCATCTGCACACAAATCCAATGCACAAAGTTAGTCAAAATTATAGGATATGTTACCTTCAAAGAGTGATTTAGAGAAAATTTAGATTTTAAGCTCACCAATGGGCATGACCGAAATATTGGGTAAGTCATACCCTTTGCGAATTGGTACAACCTCCTTGAAAGTACGCGTATATTTCCAATCCTGGCCATGCTTCTAAATGATCCGCAAATTCTGTACCACAAACTCCATTTACATTCCTCACTCCTTGGCCTTGAAAAATGTCATTTAACCATTCATTTTCTTCTTCCAGATTGTATGTTTCTAGAGGTAAAAGATTATCCAATTCTGGATGTAACTGCGTATCTTCCACTGCGCCACACAAATTATTCCTCCTCTCTGCAATTTCTTCAAGATGTACCTCTTCTCCCGCGGCGCCGACTGATATTCCATCGGTTGTGTTTTCTGCAAGAGACTCTACCGACAAGAAATCAATGTCGAAATCTGTTTCGTGAAATACCCCAAACGGTTTCAGCGGCTCGGTATTATTGAACAGTGGGATATTATTGGGGCAAATGTTAATCCCTTTGTTTCTGGGCGCCATCGCATCGGCTTGTTGAGAATTTTGCAGATCATATATTGTGAAAGCTGGAACGACCTTAGCAGCTGGACGACTGTCATAATTAGGATGTTGTTGGCAAATTTTTCTATATTTAACCATAAATTTGGTCTCATATATATTATTTTCATAATTTTAAAAAGGAAGAATACAATTTCATTTCATATCGAATTGAATCTGATTTAAACCCACATTATTCTTTTTGATTTTATTTTTTATTATATTATTGAATATAATTTTTATGTATATTTTTTAATTATTATTATGAATTTTATTATTTATTTAATTATTTTTTCATTAATTTTTTCTCAAATAAATTATTCTTCAATTTCTAATTACTTAAATCTTATAATTTAATAATATTATATGCCCATTACTAAATAATTATAATTTTAATTAATTATTATTAATAATAAATTACATTTTTTAAATTTTTTAAATCTTAATGGTTATAAACAGAAATATAATGTTATTGTTTCCTGTAAATAACAATGCTTTTGCACTTTCTATATTTAAGAATAAAGAATAATATAATGTCATCGTTTCATTGTTATGTGTAGAGTTTCCATATTTAGTAATAGAAAGGAATACAATGTCATTGTTTCATATATGAATAAAGAAGAATATAATGTCACTTTCTCACTGTTGTGTTTCTATATTTATTCATAAAAAGAAATACAATGTCATTGTCTCATATACATGTGTGTAGAGTTTCCATATTTAGCAATAAAAAAGAATACAATGTCATTGTTTGGTATCCATTGTTATGTATGTGGATTTTTTATATTTAGGAATAAAGAGGAATATAATGTCATTGTTTTGAGAGTTTTTAGGTAGAAATCACATAGTAGAATTATTTGCCGACGCTTTTCCAACCAACCAGTGTGGTTCATAATGTCATTGTTTCATATATATAAAAAAAAATCATTGATTTTTTTAAGGGATTTGAACTTGTGGATCCTAGATCTTATAGTTTAAGAATTACCACTTTCACTATATATTTTAATTAAATTATTATTAATAATAAATCCTCAATTATTTATATTTCATATTATTTTAAATTATTTTAGGATTAGAATTTCATGGTAAATTGCAGGTTGTTGCAACCATGCCAAGAGTCATTATTTCAACTCAAGGAACATGAGGAGGCGAGGGACCATGGGTGCAGAGTTGTTGTGCACTTCATTAGATGAAGACAACAAGTATGATGCAAATGCTCCCAATGCTCCCAACAATGTTGTTGACAATGACAATGTGGTGGTAGATCATATTATCCCACCGTCAACCACAAAGCCACCATCAACCATATTGCAAGGTGCAAGTTCAACAAAGAAGATCAATGCCATAAGAGGCTAGACAAAGGAAGATACGCTAGTTGCAATTGATGACATATAGGGGATATTTAGTTCATGCCTCTATACAAAAACATGTGATTGTTGCCTCAAACATATATTACTAGATAAATGGGTTGACTCATACAAATCGTAAGGGATTGTTACAATTATGAATAAAGACGAGGATGTTGATGTGGTTGAGTGGTGTAAGGAGATGGCCCAATTAGGAATAGGTTAGAGCTGATACAAATTAAATCCACAAATAGCTCAAATCTATCAAGGAGGCAAAACCCCTTCAAAATGGGTTTCTTGGTAAATCACGGTGGACTAAGTTAAAAAAAAGGCATCCAAAATTTGTGTTACGTATAGCCGAGGGCCTTGACAAAGAGAAGGCTTTAAATCTATTCCTTGCAATTGTTTCCAAGTTCTATGAGACTCTTTTTTCTGCATATTAGCAACACTGATATTCCCCAAACCATATATGGAACTATGACAAAACAAGCTTACGAGGCGGAAGGAATTGTGGCATGCAGGTAATTGCCAAAAGTGGGAGCAAAAACATGCCTAAGAATTTTCCTAACAGTAGGGAGTAGATCACTATTCTTTGTTGTGACAATACAATTGTTTATTCAATTTAAAGTTTTTATCTATTCAAAGGTAAAACTCAACTAAAAAACTATATATAGAATTGTGAACCAAGTGCATGCATGGATGAAAAAGGTCCAATTCTTGAATTGGCTTTGTCACTTTGTTGCATCTATACCAAGTACAATGAAATAAACATATTATCAAAATATGTTGTTCCTTTGTTTAGCTTCATATTTGATCTCTATATGTTTGATCATTATTTTCCTTTTCGGATAATAAACATATAGTCCAATGACATAAATTTTAACTCCACACTCCCATACTAATAAAAAGGTTATTGTAGTGTAGCGTCATTAAGTCTTTTTGATCTCTATATGTTTGATCATTATTTTCCTTTTCGGATAATAAACATATAGTCCAATGACATAAATTTTAACTCCACACTCCCATACTAATAAAAAGGTTATTGTAGTGTAGCGTCATTAAGTCTTTTGTCGGAATTGTTTGAGGTATAAATTTATTGTAATTGTATTTTTAATAAAAATGATGCAAAAGGAAATAAAATTTAAGATACGTCTAATGATCATGTTTTTTTAATCTTCACCATTTAATAAATTAATTATTTGACTATTAATTCAGGTATTAATAATATCTTATAATGAAAGATATTTATATAAGTATGGTTATTTTTGTTTTTTTAATTGAATTTTATTGCTTCTAAATAAAAAATATTACATTAGCAAACTAAAAACATCTAGATTACAAATTTTCATTTCTTGATATTAGATACTAAGATGATTTAGGGATTATTCTTTTTTTCCTTTTCGCATACATACATTAATTTATTTTTTCACTGTTATTTATAACAATTGGAGATCTACCTATTTCCTCATTCTTCTAATAAAGTTCTATAGCTACCAGTTCAGCTGGGATCACTACATCTTTCTCACTCTTTGAATAGTTAAATTCATGAGAATGCTTTTGGTCGTAGATAGTTGGCACAATTAATATTGATGTTGATTCAATACCTTTTGTCAGATGATTCACCTCTATCGAGAGATGATTCGCTACAACTGGGGGAAAAACTAGATCTTGAGAGACTAAGTTGTCTGGGGGAAGGTGATTTTGTTGAGAACCCTATTTTTTTAACCTGCATAGTTGGAACCAACTAATGGCTTTAGTCTTTCCACCCATGGTTATATCTTTGGCACCTGGGGATGGAATGCCTTTTCAGGAGAAGGGCATGCATTATGAAGGTGCTCATGCTACTGGCACCTTTTGCACCAGAATGTTGATGTTGATTTATTGTCCTTCTCCAAACGATTCTCCTCTACTAAGGAATGATTCACTACAACGAGGGGAAGAACTAGACTAAAGTGGAAGATTTGTCTGGGTGAGGGTTCTTTTGTTAAGAACCCTCTTTCTTTTTACCTGCATAGTTATTAGAACTAGTTGATGGCTTTAGGTATCGTCACCCGTGATTATATTTCTTTGGCACTTGGGGATGGAGTGCCTCTTAAGGAGAAGGGAATTCATTCTAAAGGTGCTCAGATTATTCGCACCTTTTGTACCTGAAAGTTGATATTGATCCACTACCATTCCATAGATGATTCTCGTTTATAGATGGATGATTCGCTACTATTGGGGGGAAAACTAGATTTAGAGAGGCTAATTTATCTGGTGAAGGGTTCTTTTGTTGAGAAACCTCTTTTTTCTGACTTGCATACCTCTTACAACCAATTGATGGCTTTGGGTCTCACCACCCATGGTTATATTTCTTTGACACCTAGGGATGGAATGGCTCTTCAGGAGAATGGTATGCATTCTAACGGTTCTTAAGTTATTGGAACTTTCTACACCTGGATGTTTTATTCTCTGTTGACACCTAATCCTCACGATTGGGTGAATTTATGTAAATAGTTAAATTAGGAATGTGAACAGTCATCAGGAGATGAACTGAGCAGTCACATTCTTTGTATATAACAATAGCATACCTAATGAAATAGATAGAATCAGTTTTACTGCCTATTGGAGAGTTACTACCTGGCCTAACATGGTATCAGAGCCAGTTCTCAAAATAACTTGTAACTCCCTTCTTTTTTTTTGCTATTGTGGGTTGTACGCTGGTCTGAGCACTAATCTACTGAGCACTGTCCTCTGTCGTTCTGACCTGAGCACTATCCTCAACGCCTCTACCCTCTGAAGGATTAATTTGGTGAATGATTACTTGGTCCAAAGCGGAAGGCAGGAGAACGCCTCTGTTGAATCAACATACCACCAGTAACATAACTGTTTTTCATGCTACCTGAAATACGTTTGCTGCTTTGAATATTTCAAATGAATGATTGTTCATGCGTATCAATGCTGCCGTTTTTCAAATGCACGATATCAATGTGTATCAATGCGTATCGAATGATATCAATGCGTATCAATGCTGTCGTTTTTCACATGAATGACTGTTTCAACGCACGAAGGAAACTTCAAGCTGCGAGTTCTATTATTAGATACCTTGCCGGCATTACTTTTTGAGATCAGTGAACTCGTTTGTTGTTTTGGGTAACTCCATGACATAGTTTTCATGTGGATTGTATCCACTTCTGGTTTGTTTGGCATTCCACTTGTCCCTTTTGCAGAACGAGCGCACACCCAGGATATCAAGTTTTAAAATCCGCAAGAGTAGAACAGACTTCAGCTACAATCTCAGAACCGATTACTTCAGGGAGCCACGACATTTTGAATTCAGAGGAAAGGCAGAACGCAAGTTCTTCTGGCCTGAAGTTATGTTCAGTGCCAACAAAGTCCATTGAGGTGGCGTGTAAGTCGAAAGGAATCCACAGCACAGACCTTCTACGGTCTATTCCAAGATACTTGTAAAATGCCATATCCAAACCAAGCATATATCACCACTTACATCCCAAAATATGGCCTGAAACTTAAAATAGACAGTATATGCTTGTGGATAGTATTGAAATTTCAATAAAAATTATTTGCTAATGTTTGGTGAAGATCTTTAGTGCAACAGAAATGAATAGCGTTTGGATGGTCTTAATACATTTTGTATATAGTGTTCGGTGAAGATCCTTAGGGCAGCGGAATTCTATTCATACCTTCCAATAATCAATAGTATATGAATAGCGTTTGGATGGTTTTAATACACTTTGTATATAATGGATGCTGGGATATATATACCACACTGTTGGGCTACCATAGTGTTGTTCACATAAAGCTATTTTCAAAGTGACTTGATATCAGAATAAATTTTCTTTTAGCAGCATAAGTTTTTTTTTTTTCCATAAAATCACATTTTTGCCAACAAAACTATTTATAAAGCTCTTAGACTTTACAATGCATTCAATCATATCTATGGTGGGAATAGTTCTCACTGGAAAGGAGAACTATCCTGAATGGTCTCGGATGATAAAACACACCCTCATCTTCAATGAGTTGTGGAAGGGAGTGTGTGTCGGAGAAGGAGACAATGACCCAGTACAGCCTACCTTGGACAAAGAGCTCGTCCTTTGGCAAAACAAGAACAGCAAAGCTTATGCATTAATCACAGCATCTGTAAATGAAGAGGTGAGTCGCCATATTTCGTCATATTCAACTGCCTTTGAAGCCCTACAAAAGCTGAAAAAGCTCTATGGCTCACATTCTGCACTTGAAGTTGTCCAACTCATGATTAAACTCTTCACTCTTGAACTGCAAATTAATGATCCTCTTGCTCTTGCATCTGAAGTAAAATCTATAATGCATGATATCAAATCCACTAAGGTTGAATTGGATATCCCTCTTATTGCTTTTCTCAAGTCACTTTATCCTCCTTACTCCAATTATCTTGAGTCTTTGCAAGCAAATGGAAATCTCAAACATATAACCTTTGACTCTCTTGTGAAAAAGTTTGCTGAAAGAGAGAAATCTTTTGCAAAGAAGACAACCCCTGAGTCTTCTGAAGAGACTGTGTGCCTTTCTCATAAAGAAAAGCATCCTACTCAAGATTCTACAAGAGGAAGAGGTGGACGAAGAGGAAGAGGAAGATATTTCAGAGGC
>APFE030706840.1:0-18019 GCA_000404065.3 Pinus taeda | reverse complement strand
ATATGAAGATGCAATACATACCTTTTGTAACAGTGGTACACCATGTAGATCAAAATATTGCTCCATCTGACATATCCAATTTACCGGATCCTTTCCATCAAACTTCTTCATCTTGCTTTTTCTTGATTTTAGGAGCTCAATCTTGAAATGACTGTAACTTTTTACTTTCAGATCTTTAAACTCTGAAACTATGACCTGTAGTAGTACTCTGTGTCCTCTTTCCAATGCCACCAGTCTAACCCAAATTGGATTCTCCAATGAAGAGTTATGCCAAATCTCCCACAGTGACCTGATTATAGACTAATTCAGTAGAGAGAACTTGTACGACGTGCCACGTGTCACTGTTTCAACCTTTGACTCTGACAAATATATAAAGAACAACTACAGTCCATCCTATTTCTGTACCTTCTTACTCAATTTCAATCCGATGCTCAGAAATAAAGTTATGACGATTTTCCCCATGTCACCCGTTTTGAGTGTAATTCAGGAGTCTGCAAAAAGGCCAAATTCCTCAGATCATATCTCCGAAAATATCTGGCGAAACACTCTGAAATTCGGACCCAAAGTTCAGCGCCAAGTCTTCTCAAATGGGTTTGTTTTGCGACTTCTGAAACGTCACAGAAAAAAAGTTATAGCTAAAATGCCACGATGACTTGTTTGGAGCAGCGAAACCCTAGAATCGAAAGCTCTGATACCAAATGTTATGAAACAAGCTCAAGAAAAGATAGAAAAGATAGATCAACAACTTAGAATTCGGCCTCTTCGAGGGGGCAACCTCCTTTACATTACATAAATGAACAATTCTTGGATGATACAAATGAAAAGACCTCCTTTCTATATATAGGAGTCTAAGGGGCTCATAACATAATTAGAGCCGACATAACAATAATAATGTAAGGGCACAATAATAACAATAGTGGGCTTCTATGGGGCACAATAGTAACAATATGGGCACTATATGGGTACATCAATATAATAAGGGGGTTGTACTAATAACAATAAGGGGTTACACTAGTAGTATAGGGGCCTAACATAATCTCAACTAGGTCTTCCCCTGAACTGACATGCATGAGTTATTTTTTAGGGAATTATCAGTTATATGATTGATCAGTGCATGTGAATTAAATCCAATTTAATTCACTTGACCACTCACTAGTTCCTCCAATCGTCAAAACTAGTTTAATTGAATTTAACTTAGTTAAACTGAATTAAACAATTACAACTCAATAAGAAATCAACCTGGGCCCCTAAAATTTAGGGATCACTCTACATGACTCTAGATAGAGTCCCAACTTGAAGTTACTGAGCCAACTAAGTCAACTTAACTTTTTTAACTGTTACAAGTTTCTATGAGAATAGAATTACAATTTAATTCCCTATTTAATTCAAGGACAAATTAGATTAATATCTTTTATTGATGCTATTTTTAACATTTCTTGTTGCTATTTTCAACAAAAACACAGGAGGAGAGAGAGGAAGTGGAGATGTTAGGGAGAGAGATATGTGGCACTTAGCAAAGGGGAAAGATAGAAATATAGGAGAGATACATAAGCAAATGCAGAGAAAGGGATAGGGAGAGAGAATAGGATGAAGATTGGGGATTGGATGGAGGGAATGAGTGGGGGGGAAGAAGAGAGAGAGAGAGGGAGAGAGAAGGAAATATGGAAGGGGTGAGAGAGATAGAAAGAGGGATACATGTGTTTTTTGGGGGGAGAGAGAGAGAGATATGGAAAGGGGAACAAAGAGAGGAGGGAAATACAAGGAGAGTGAGAAAGATAAATGGATAGGGAAAGAGAGATAGAGGAAGTGATGGGGGGAAGGGAGAGAAAGAAGAAAGAAAGTGATAGGGGCTAGGGAGAGAAAAGAGGGGCTTAATGAAGGGGAGAGAGAGAGATCAATATAGGAGAGGCACATAATGACAAAGAAATTGATAATGAGAGAGAAAAGGATGAATATGAAAGGGATGAGAAGGGAGGTAGAGAGAGAGAGAGAGAGGGAAGAAGAGCATGTCTACATTATATAATGCAAGCAAATTCGAAAACCCGTGTACATTAAATGTAATGCATGCCCATTAATATGATGCATTTGTGATAATATAACATCAGTGCATTAGTAATGCACACAAGTTAATTTCAAAAAATATTTGGCAGGAAAACCTTTTTCAATGATTTGGTGGATGAGATGGTCACTTTGGATTTAGGTTTAGATTAATAAAAAGCATCTCAGTTTGGTCTGCATAAACAAAAAACACATCCATTTTTACAACTTCCAGATTTTCAACCATGATTCTTTTTGTGTTCTATGTATTCAATGCTAATGAAACTGAACATATTTATAGAGATCTATAAGTATTACACACAAATTAATTATTATTTTTTATCTAATTTTTTGGACATTTATCAATTTTATAAAAAAACATAGGTCTTGTATTTTTGTTATAACTTTTGATTTGTTGACTTATTTTGAAATTTGAAAAGAATCCAAACCAAAACAGATGAATATCTACACATTAAGGGGAAAAGTTATGTATATGTTAAGACCCTCGTAACATATGAACCTCATTATTTTAAGGCTTCACTACATTTCTTAATTTAAAAAAAAAAAAAAAAAAAATTATGGAAAAATAATAATGCACAAGACCTATTTGTTATCTACTATAATACAAATTTGTTTCAATTTATTTCATCATTTACACATCAAACTCAAGACCTATTTGTTATCTACTATAATACAAATTTGTTTCAAAATATTTCATTATTTACACATCAAACTCAAGGCTTAATGTAAACTAATGCATTATGTTTTAGAGAAAAATAGAATACCAATCTTAGGGAAACACCATAAAGTTACACCAATTTTCTATAAATAAAAATTATGAGGAAGACAATTTGATTATTTACGTTTCATATTTTTACATGCTATTCTAAAATGTCAGCACCTCCAATATTTTTTTTTTGTGAGACCCATAATTTCTTGGAATTTGTTTTAAATAATTTTCTATTTATTTTAAATGTTTTTAATATCTCATTATTTTATTTGTTTGTAACTTTTTTTTTACAAACATAAGAAGATTTACTATAAGTTTGTGCTCGATCATAGCAAGATACTTGAGAAATTTTATATTGTGTTCTAGTATACAAGATATTCTAGTAAGAGAGAGAAAAAAATCAAAAATTTACATCAAACTTGTTACTATAGTCATACCATATGAAAAAGCTACTATTACTATATGCCATATAGAATTGGAACAAAATGAACTTATATTGAGTACGCATAGCTTACAGAGGAGGATCAATGGAAATCTTGTCTAAGCGGCCACCCATGACACTTCTAGTTGTGCTTGGGTTTTCGTCGAGAGTTCTCTGATGCTGCAAGTCAACAAGACGGTAGCAAATCTAGTCCAATTTGTCTTCCCACTGAGTAATCCTATATTGATGTTACTAGATTTCCTTAGTCAAGAAGAGGATATTGGTTGATTATTGACTAAGTGGCTAGTAGAGGGCACTAATCTCTTCATGGATGTCAATAGGAGGGTGCAAGAAGCGATTGTAGGGACCAGAATTGTCAAATTTGAAGGAGGCACATCATTATTTTCCATCATGCATCTGTGAACAAATTTGTAAGGAGAAAAACACATGCCAGAAGGAGAAAGAGGATAGGAACAACACCAAACTAGAAGATCTTTGATAGTAAGGATGACCATAGACCAACTTAAGAGATATCTCTGCTTGAAAGACCAAGATGGAGATTTTGGGGATAAAACCAAGGGACCATGCAACTCACCCCCTATGCCTACTTGAGTTGTGACTTTAACTGTGTAGGTCAACTGAGAACCATTTCAAGGTAGAATTGGTAACCATTGCTAATGAAATTAGAGGTTCCCAATTTATCTTCCAAAGAATACTAGGAATCAATGTGTTATTCAATGTCAAATATACTAGTGGTTTGCGATAGGGGGGCAGAAACTTAGATTGACAAAGAGCCCAGAAATTTCAAACTTGTTCTTATGAAGAGAAGAGGGTCGAGGGAGATTCCAGTGCTATGGAAGGAGAGTCTTAACACAAGGAATGAAGGATTTTGGAATGCTCCAGACATAGAAAATACCACATAGACACCAATATGTATCTCATGGAAGCAATGCTTTCGACATAAGCATGAGATCACCCTTCATGAACATTTCCCTCCCTCGAGAGATATCCCACACTTCAAGAGGTGACGCCATTCTAATTTTCATAAATTCAACCCGTCGATTCACCATCAATATTGGTATGAAGATGGAGGCGAGAGAAGAGGAGTCTGGAATTAAGCATCTTCACATGCCATGAATAAATGTTCCCATGGATTTGATTCACCCAAAGTGTTGCTTGTCAATAACTGAACTATTCTCCAAAGGAGAAGGCATGGGAGGCTTATATCATTCACCTTGGCATAAAATTTATTTTGGTTTAAGCCCTCAGTTCTAATAGTTGAGATGAGACTAGGAACATCTTTAATATATATCATGGGATCACTAACCAGCTTAAGGATCCATTAACATCACATTGTCTTTCTTCCACTCGACATGAGAGATTAACTTGTATATCAACTTCTTTGTTTTGGCTACAGAGAATATGAAAATAAGACTTGTATGAGAGTAACTCCCTAGTGCAAATAATTCTTGGGAGGAGAGTGGAAAGAAGGTTATTTTTTTAGAAGTGAGTCTTAAAAAAGGTGTTGGATTGTGATAAGGGAATCCCCCAGAATGACTATACAAGAGATGCCTAGATCTTTGGCCAACTGAAAGCCAAGGCAAAGCACATTATGTTTTCCAGATTATTCATTTTTTGACCTAAACCCCAAGTAAATTTTACTTCCTACTCTCAATCGAGAATGAAGACAATCCCTCTTCTCTCTAATTTATAATCAATTAAAAGTATTTTTTTTGTGACCCGGAGGAACCCAGCAAGGTGCCTCACATGTAACTACCAATAAACATTAAGGTGCCTCACATGTAACTACCAATAAACATTTAGGGTACGATCTGTCCTCCTCCTTGTAGCCCAGGTTGCAACTGGGGGATTCAAACTTAGATCTCTCAAGTTTCAACAATTTCACATATCTCATATTACCAAATTACCGCGAAACCAATTAAAAATAATTTAAATAATATTTTAATATTCAAAAAATATATATAACTAAAATAATAGAGAAATATTAATATTTCTTATAATTGGTCTTGAAATGATGTTTTATAACCTTTTAATAATATTAACTTTAAGTTTATTATATAACATGAAATATTTTTAATTATTATTTAATTTATTATTAACCTATAAATTTAATATACATATTTAAAATACAAATAAATATTAAAATAAAAAACTAAACAAAAAAATCATATTAAAAAACTGAAATTTCAAAAATTATCAAAAAAATTATTTAATAAAAAAGCAATTTTGATGCAGCGAATTTACTGAATTTTTTTTACAAAGCAAATGATTACTACGTAGTAAAACTAATTTGAAACTATTGAGTATTTTTGGCGAAGTAAAGAATTCACGCAAAGTTAAAACGATTTGACTTATACGCCATACCAGGGAAAGGCCGACAAACTTCGAGAGCTGGTGATGTCCACTGTGATTGTGACAGATGTCGATGGGTTCTATCTTGCACAGCATGTTTTATTAAGCTGGTTGAAATAACTATCTACTATTCCCTGAAAGGAAGTTAACCATAGCTTTACCGAGAGTTGGATAGTTGCTAATTGTTTTGTACGGCAGTTAAGGAATACCAAACACGTGTTTCAGAAGTTGTGTGACAATTTTATTTTTGGAGCTTTTGATTGAAATTTGGTCAAACACTTGTTCGCATAATATTTTTATTTGTTTAAATTTATTTTTCAGAATTTATAATTTAAAAAATTAAGATATTTAAATTTATAAAAAAAATTCAAATTTTATAAAATTCACAAATAAAGAATAGCCCTCTTATTTCACCCAATGCACGACAACACCTTAAATCCAAAGTTATTAGTATGGTTGGCAATGCTCCAATCTCCACCAATTTCTTACAACCCTTCATCCTGAGAATTTGAAGGTTGGGACATATATCTAGAGAAAAGGATACCTCTGTTATTTCTTTGCAACACAACTTTGAACTCAATCATGACTATATCAATGGGAGAATCAAATTTACTCTCCAATGTTTTCATTCTTGGTGTAGTGAACAAGGATTCTGTTTCTCCTTTAACCCTTTGGAATGGTAGTTGCTGGAGAGGACTTCTGGTAACCTTTAATAATTCAAGGCTCTTCATCTGGTGGTAAGTATTGTATTTCACATTCGGTTATTTTCAACCTTGTAAACTCACTCAACATGCAAACTGAATCTGGGAAATATTTCAATTGCGAGCATCCATGAAGTAACAATTCCTTCAATGCACTTAGGTTTACCAACAAAGCCACAATTCCTTCAATGCACTTAGGTTTACCAACAAAGACGGCAGAGCTCCCAACAAAGGGCTTTTTTTTTGGAAATTTCTGGTAATTTCAAACAAAATTTGAACAGAGAAAATGCTCTCTTTTTGCCACAGGATCAAAAATTTGTTCGGTGGAGATGAAGAATAGAGTTTCACACACCAAAAATAAACTTGTATTCATTAATCAAAATTGCCAGTTACAAATTTTTTCCTCTGTCAAAGGGATTTTCTTCCGATTTTCTTCCTTTACCAGAGGTATTCTCCAAAACTGCTTCAAATGCAGTAAAAAAAAATTACTCTCTTTCTCACAAAATAAAATCAACACTGTTGTGTAATTTTTCATTCATTTTTACATTTCATGAAAAACATTACATTTCAACACTATCTGTGAAATATATATTTACACTGCTGTGTAAATATTGTTTCATTCATATGGGTTGTTGCATATTTCAAATGTCTTCTTTGAAAAAATTAACCCATTTTTTTTACTTCTTCATACTCTATGCTGTGTATTACAAAAAAACTCCAGAAAAAAAAACATTACATTGCATATGTTAAAAACAAAATAAACATATGACTTTTACTTTTTCTTATCCCGTAAAACAAGAATGACACTCGTGTATAAAAAATATTAAAATTAAATGGTTTTTACCAACGTTTACTTACTTGTGCCCATACCTTTTTTAATACTCCAGTATAAAATGAACTAAAATCTTTACCTATAATTCTACCAACCATGGTAAATCCATTAAATTACTTCTACAGAGTAACTCGCGGTCAACCAAAAATTTACTTCACGGAAGTTCAACGTACAAAATGAACTAAAATCTTTACCTTTAATTCTACCAACCACGGTAAACCCATTAAATTACTTCTATGGAGAAATTGGCAGCCAACCAAAAATTTACTTCACGCAAGTTCAAATGGTGCAGGCCCATTGTTGATTTAATCGAATGGCTATCATTAATTCCCCGGGAGCCCCTTTTAATCGAACTTTATCGGCCGAGGAATGGGTGGTTTTGAAAAGTCAGCTCAGACACATGGTAGATGGTCGGTGTGTTCGGAGCCATCCTGAAAAATACCACTGATGCGTGAAGGCGGTGGGATAAAAAACAGGTGGTTTTCAGCTGAATTAAATGCGCAGTTGAAATTATATGTCAACACTCACCTTTAATTTCAACTGTTGGGTTATCAATCATACCCAGACATTTCCTCAAAAATTCAAAACTTTTCTGTCCCAATGGTTTGGTCAAAATGTCTACAACCTGCTCTTGACTCCTGTAATGTTGTAAAACAATTTATCCATTGTTTACCAATTCCCTGATGTAATGAAACTTTGTGTCTATGTGTTTCGTTCTCTTATGAAACACTAAATTCTTGGATAATGCAATAGCTGAGCTATTGTCACAAAAAATCACAGTTCCTTTTGTTTGCTCCTGACATAAACTCCTTAACATTCTTCTCATTCAAACGGCTTGACATGCTGCTGCTGTAGCTGCCACATATTCTATCTCTGTTGTAGACAACACTACAATAGGATGTTTCTTAGAAGCCCATGAAATAGCTCCTGAACCCATGTGAAAAATATAACCGGATGTGATTTTCCCATCATCTACACTTCCAGCCCAATCACTATCAGTGTATCCAATTAAATCTGAACATTCTGAAGTAATATATAAAATGTCAAACTTTTAGTACCTTTAACATAACTCAGAATTATTTTTACTGCCTGCTAATGTGCTTCTTTTGGCCTTTCCATGAATCTGGAAATTAAACTAATAGCATGCATTATATCCGGCCTAGTTGCAGTCAAATACATAAGGCTGCCAACTATGCTCTTGTACAAACTAGTATTAAAATCCTTGCTATTGTCTTCTTTGTTGAGTTTTAATCCCGTCACTGTGGGAGTGATTGTTGTGTTACTGTCCTGCATATTAAATCTTTCCAACACTTAGTTTACATATTTTTCTTGTGAGATAAAAATCTCATTTCCACTTTTTTCTACTTCCATTCCTAAGAAGTATCTCAGCAAACCCATGTCAGTCATCTCAAATTCCTCTTTCATGACTGTTTTGAAATTTTCAATGAGATAATTATCATTACCTGTGAAAATAACATCATCAACATATAACACAACAATTAGAATTTTACCATCATTTTCTTTGATGTAGAGGGTGGGTTCTCCCTCACACTTTTCAAATCCATTTTCCTGTAGATAGGAATCTATCCTGCTGTACCATGCTCTTGGTGCTTGCTTCAGCCCATAAAGAGTTTTCTTCAATCTGCACACTTTGTGCTCTTGGCCTTTCTTTTCATAGCCTGGAGGTTGTTCAATGTAAACCTCTTCCATTAACACTCCATTTAGGAATGCTGACTTTATGTCCATTTGGTAAACTTTCCACTTGTTTTGTGCTGCTATGGACAGTACTGCTCTCACGGTTTCCACTCTTGCAACTGGTGCGAAAATTTCCTCATAATCTCTCTCATACTACTGCTTATATCCTTTGACAGCAAGTCTTGCTTTGTGCATTTCTATTTTGCCTTCAGCTTTACTCTTGGTCTTATAAACCCATTTGACTCCAATGACTTCTTTTCCCTTTGGTAGTTCAACCAAATCCCATGTCTTGTTTCTTTCTATGGCATTGATCTCCTCATCCATAGCTTTTATCCATTTCTTATCCTTAATTGCATCTTCGAAATGAATAGGGTCATCAACATGACAATATAAAGCAAACAAAGAATTCATACCTTCATCATAAATGTCACTTAAATTTCTGAATTTCTTACCTCTTTCATTTGGTGTATAAGTGCTTGAAAACGCACTTGAATTTCCTCCTTGTGATGTGCTTGGAGAAGCACTTTCATTTCTCCTCAAGGGTGTCTCTTGCTGTCCTTGTGTTGGCACTGCTGTTTGAGAATGTATTTCAGCCATCTCCTCATCATCTTCATCATGTGACAAAAAGCTTTTAACATTCACTGTTTTTTCTATGCTTCCATCCCAAGCTTCCTCCTCAATGAACTGAACATCTCTACTCACAAAAAACTTCTTGGTGGATGGGTTATACAACTTGTAAGCTTTGGATTCCTCACTGTATCCAATGAAAATACATTTCTCCCCTTTGTTGTCCAACTTATTTCTTAGCTGATATGGAATGTGTGCATAAGCCACACATCCAAAAACTTTCATGTGGGTGACTCCTTGCTTTCTCCCACTCCATGCTTCTTTCGACACTTTGTTCATGACTGCTTTTGTAGGGCATCTATTTAAAATATATGCTTCACAGTGTACAGCTTCAGCCCAATAATCATTTGGAAAATGCTTTGCCTTGAGCATACTCCTCGCCATATCCATGATCGTTCTATTCTTCCTTTCAACAACACCATTTTGCTGCAGAGTGTACCTAGTGGTAAACTTTTTATGAATTCCATTTTCTCTACAAAAACGTAGAAATTCTTTGGAAATATACTCACCTCCTTTGTCAGTTCTTAGAACTTTGATATGCAGTCTGCTTTGGTTTTCTACAAGTGCTTTGAAATTGTGAAATCTTTCAAACACTTCATTTTTGTTCTTCATCAAATAAACCCAAGTTTTTCTATTAAAATCATCAATGAATGTTAAAATATAGAGGTTGCCTGTAAGTGATGGAGTTTTCATCGGTCCACATAAATCTGAGTGGACAATCTCTAAGGGTGTTTTTCCCCTTATTCTTTTCCCTAATGGAAAACTTTCTCTGTGTTGTTTCCCCAAGATACGGCCTTCACAAAGGCTGTCCAGTTTCTCTATCAATGGTAATCCTCTTACCATTCCTTTTATGTTCAACAAGTTAAGATCTCCAAAATTGAGATGTCCAAATCTCAAGTGCCACAACCAATTTTCATCCTTTGGTTGGATTTGGAAAGCCTCTTGTGTAACTGCTGCAATTTCTACTCCATCTTTCAAAACTACTTTTATCCTGAGAGGGAACATCCTATTCCTTGTCATCTTCACTTCAGCGATACATAGTTTGCTGGGTTTTCTATCCATGATGGTGCATACATCATTCTCAAAGAAAACATTGTACCCCTTTTGAACAAGTTGTCCAATACTTAAAAGGTTACACTTCATTCCGGGAACATAATAGACATTTTCTATGGTTTTCTTTTCACCTTTCTTTGTAAAGATTTTTACTTCACCTTTTCCCATAACAGAAACTTTACTATCAGTCCCAAGTGTGACTTGTGACCTCACACTCTAATCTAAATTAGAAAGCAGGGCTATGTTTCCTGTCATATGATTACTGCAACCAGAGTCTAGGAATCATATATCATCACTCTTTGGTTCAGCCATATTACAAGCTAACAACAAATTATTTTGGTTGTTATTTTCTCTAGTGAAATTTGCACTAGATTTATTATTCATATCATGCTGCTTCTTCCTACATTCATTTGCATAATGCCCATATTTTTTACAATAATAACATTGGACATTGGATTTTTCATACCTTTGTCCTTGAGCATGATGTTGTCCACTTTGTTGGCTGCTGCCTTGGCCTTGGTTCTGATTTGGATTGCTTCCTCTTCTTTGAGTGTTTGCTGGACTGTTTCTTCCACCTCTGTTTTGGCTTCTGCCTATTCCTTTCTTGTTTCCTCTGCCTTGACCTCTTCCTCTTCCAAAGGACATCTGGGTCTTAAAGGCATGTTCTAAAGATGAGTTTTCATTTCTACTCAATTTCTGCTCATGTGTTATCAATGATTCATGTAGTTCATCAACTGAGAAGTTTGTGAAATCTTTTGTCTCTTCTATGGTGGTGACAATCACATCGAACTTTGAGGGTAGGACCCTCAATAGTTTCTCCACAATTCTCTTTTCTTCAATAATCTCTCCATGAGACCTTATCTGTGTGACCAGACCAATCACTTTTGTGAAGAATGAGTCAATATTGTCTGACTCCTTCATGCATAGATTCTCAAAATCTCTTCTCAGCGACTGTAGTTTTGTTGTCTTCACTTTCTCCATACCTTGATAGGTTGTTTTGAGATTTTTCCATGCTTCATTGGATGTCTTAACTGTTGCTATCCTTGGAAACACACTCTCATGCACTGCTTGATATAAGAAGATGAGGGCTTTAGAATCCTTCTTCTTATAGCTCTTCAACAGATCTTTCTTTGCCCGAGTCAAGTTATTAAATTCATTTTCATCTACTGGTTCTTCAAATCCATTCTCAACAGATTCCCATAAGTCTTGTGAGGCAAACAGGGCTCTCATGGTTATTGCCTAATAGTCATAGTTTTTCCCATTAAATTGTGGGAGCTGGGTATTACAGATACACATGCTACTGCTGGTGCTGGTGCTGGTGCTAGCCATTCTTGCACTCTAAACTATGCTTCTAAATCCTTGACTGTATTTAAAATAACTCATTGTCTTCAACAATAATTCAAAAAACTAACTTGAGGAATACCTTGGATTTTTGACTGAGTCTTCACTCTGCTGGAGAAGTTTCTACAACAAAATTCCTTCCTTCAGCTTCTTTGACACCTTCAAAGAGCCTGGACAAGCTCTGATACCATGTTGGAAATTTCTGGTAATTTCAAACAAAATCTGAACAGAGAAAATGCTTTGTTTTTGCCACAGGAACAAAAATTTGTTTGCTGGAGATGAAGAACAGAGTTTCACACACCAAAAATAAACTTGTATTCGTTAATCCAAATTGTCAGTTACAAATTTCTTCCTCTGCCACAAATATTCTCCAAGACTACTTCAGATGCAGTAAAAAAAAATTTACTTTGTTTCTCACAAAATAAAATCAACACTGCTATGTAATTTTTCATTCATTCACGCTGCTGCATTTTTACATTTCATAAAAGAAACATTACATTTCAACACTATCTCTGCAATATATACACTGTTGTGTAAATATTTTTTCATTCATATGTGTTGCTGCATATTTCAAATATGTCTTTTCTGGAAAAATTAACCCCATTTTTTTTACTTCTTCATACGCTCTGCTGCTTATTATAAAAAAAACTCCAGAACAAAAACATTACATTGCATATGTTAAAAACAAAAAAAAACATATGACTTTTACCAAGGAAAATTTTAAGAACCCCCCCTAAATTTACATGTATAATAAATGGGCGAATCTCCATGGTATATAGTAAAAATGGAAGGCGATTTTATCAATAATATGATATGTATATATAATTTTTTGGCGAATCTCTCACCAGGCATGGCGAATATTTTACTCAATTATAAAATCTTGTGTTTATTGAATACACAAATGAAATCATTGCATTTCTTTAAAATATCTTTTGAAATCAAAATTACCGAAATTACATATCGATAATTTAGTGGGTGTAAGATAAAATTCACCCGTGCCATTCACAGAAAGCATGAGAAAAAACCTAATACTATATATAAAACCAAGAAAAATTCAAATTCATCACTTCTATGTTCCTGTTTGCAATTAGAAAAATTACCCAAAATACAATCTGTTTACTCCACTTCTAGGGACCTCGTAACCACCCTGCCAATACACGAGTATGTTCCCATTTGCAATTAGAAAAATTACCCAAATTACAATCTGTTTACTCCAGCATATGTTGGAAAGATATAGAAGGATGACTAGTGCAATCAATCCATTCCTTTTAGCCCTGGATTTGTTTCAGTTTAAAAAAGAAGTATACAAATATACTTGTCCAATGTCTATGCTTTAACCATTCACCTTAAGATGTTTTTACAATATAATTTCCTAAGTCTATTTAATATCTTCATTATCATAAGAACCAACCTATGTCCATCTTAACTCCACATCTACCACTCTTAGGGGGATGAAATCTATTTATCCCTCTAAGCACTTGATAGACCCAGAATTAAGAGGGATCTAAGATAGAATTTCCCCTTTAAATAATCTATGCTCACATGAATACCATGGGTCAATACCATTTGTTATTATAAACCTAGAGCTTAAAAATTACTATTAGTAATTTATAAAAATTAATAGTTGATTTTATTTTATTTTTAAGCCAAGCTAAAATGTTTAACATACATTAAATTACAACATCCATTTTTACTCTTGATCGGATCAAATATTTTTTCACTCTATGCTAGTTTGCATATCACGATATTTGATACCTCTCGGGGTTAGTAGATCGAGAGTAAAGATGAATCTATTCTGGTTTAATTCCCCAATTTAAATAGGCTACATTCCAAGTGAATACCATGGGTCAATACCATGTGCCATTTTTATTTTTATTAATACTAATATTAGTGTTAATAATGTTTTTTTGCAACGTATTAATATAAAAAAATAAAAAATGTTTTATTTGTTTACCATACCTCTAGTTTATTTATATTTTTATTAATTTACCATACCCCTTTTACAAATATGGTATTTGGCCCATAGGATTCACTTAAATAAAACCTCTTTCTTATTTATTTATATTTTTATTAATTCACCATACCATTCATAAATACAAGGTGACTTATGGAGTAAATATAAAAAATGTTTTATTTGTTTACCATACCTCTCGCTTATTTATATTTTTATTAATATGGTATTTGACCCATAGGGTTCACTTAAATAAAACCTCTTTCTTGAGCCTTCATAAATAGAACGAGGGTTATGGACTAAATATAAAAAGAGGTTTTATTTATTTACCATGTATCTAGTTTATTTATATTTTTATTTATTTACCATACCTTTTGAGTAAGTATAATTTATTTATTTATTTATTTACCATAACTCCACTTTACTTATATGTTTATTTGTTTACACCCTTGCATGTATATAAGGTGACATATGGAGCAAATATAAAAAATGCTTTATTTATTTACCATACCTTTCATTTATTTATATTTTTATTAATTTACCATACCTCTTTTATAAATATAGTATTTGGGCATTTGGCCAATAAGATTCACTTAAATAAAACTTATTCTTGAAAATGGGCAAATGGATTCACTTAAATAAAACCTATTCTTGAAAATGGGCAAATGGAAGGTTGTAACTTACCTTTTTTACCCTCTCCCTTAAAATAAGGTGGGCTATTTGAGGTGATTTGTACAAATGTACTATGATACAAAATATTCGCCCACTAAAAATTTAAAACCCCTTAATTTCGCCAAAGGGCGAACATTCACCCCTAAAATCACCCCTAACTTTTACCTTAAACATTACATTGCATATGTTAAAAGCAAAACAAAAAAAACATATGACTTTTACCTTTTCTTGTCCTGTAATACAAGAATTACAACTGTGCATAAAAAAAAAACATTAAAATTAAATGGTTTTTACCAACGTTTACTTGTGCCCATACCTTTCTTTTAATCGTGCCATACTCTCGTACAAAATGAACTAAAATATTTACCTATAATTCTACCAACCACGGTAAATCCATTAAATTACTTCTACGGAGAAACTGACGGTCAACCAAAAATTTACTTCACGCAAGTTCAAATGGTGCAGGCCCGTTGATTTAATCGAACAGCTATCATTAATTCCTCGGGAGCCCCTTTTAATCGAACTTTACCGACAGGGGAATGGGTGGTTTTGAAAAGTCAACGCAGACACATGGCAACTGGTCGGTGTGTTCAGAGACCTCCTGAAAAATACCACTGATGCGTGAAGGCGGTGCAATAAAAAACAGGGGGTTTTAAGCTGAATTAAATGCGCAATTGAAATTATATTTCAACATTCCTAACATTAGAAGTTCCAAATTGCTACACACAATAGTACTAGGTAAATCTTTGATGTTTGTAAGGAACAAATTTAACTTTTTCAAAGACTGTTGACTTCAAACCTGCGAAGGCAATAACTCCATTTGGAGGCAACCTAATAGATCTAAACATTCAAGAATAGTGATATCTCCAAGTGTGCAAAGAGTCAAATTCAAACAATCACTCAAATGTAGATGTCTAAGTTGCAATAGATTTCCCTGAAACCTTGGAATCATTTCCAGACTTTTACACCTAGAAAGATTGATGTATTGAATTTTTTTTTAATTTCCAAAGGAACTTGGAAGCACCTTCAAAATTCTGCACAATGTCAGATTCATGGTTTGGAGATTTCCCAGACTTTGAAACGAATCTGGAAGCATCTTCAAACTTCCGCACAGTGTGAGATTGATATGTTGGAGAGTTGTTAGATTCCCAAAATAATTTGGAAGCATCTCCAAATTGCTGCACTTAAAAACATTAGCGTGTTGGTGATTTACCAGATTCCCAAAGGAATTTGGGAGCATTTTCAAACTTCCACAGTCTATCAGATAGATGTGTGGAAGATTTTTTAGATTCCCAAAAGAATCTGGAAGCATTTCCAAACTGCTGCACTTGGAAAGATGGACGTATTCAAGCTTTTTTAGATTCCCAAATAAAATTGGAAGAAGCTGCAATTTTGAGCGCCCTATGAGGGCTAGATATCTCAAGGAGCTCATATAACAAAATTCTTCTGGTAGCATTGTTAGATCTGCTTATGTCAACAATGACAATTTAGTACAATCTTTTCTAGGTGCTTCAACGACCTTAATGACTTTGGAAACTCGCAAAGCGGAGTTTCAATATTTAATTCCTGCAAGTGGAGAGGTGCCAGCAATATTAAGTACGTTTCAATTATATAAGAAATTCAAAAGATAGGAGGATTCTCGCTCTGCAAATTGCTGCATGTATATCTACATACCTCAGATCGAGATTGCCACAGTCTTTTCAATTCCCAACTGAACACTTCTAAAACTCTTAAATCGTGCAATGGAATCCAAGAAGGCAGTGATGAGTAGATCGATGCATTCCAATGGAGCAATATGAGTTTTGTTGACCGCACCGAAGTCAAGATGCTTTCAAAGTGGCCTTCAACTTCAAGAAGTGGCATGGAACACTTCCTGATCTTCATCCTCCCCAATAATGGTGTACCAAGAAGCCATCACAAATCCGCGCACTTCTGTTATCACCTCTTTGTGGTTTGAAAACAATAAACTATTATTAACATAATGTGTGGCGGACTGTTTTGAATAAAAAAATACCGAAAGTTCTTTAGACATTCACCAATTAGAATGGCTCAAACACTTACATCACAAATCCGCGCACTTCTGTTATTGTTGGATATTTTTACAATGGGAAAATACCAAAACCAAACATTAACTGAACACAGAGTCAATGCTCTGTTTCCTTTGCTCCAGGATCTTTTTGCACAAAGGACCCTTTTTAAAAAATAGCTGAGAACAGAGTATTTCACCACCATAAAATATTTCCATTCATTAAAATAAAAACACTAATACATATTTATCCTCTTTGCTGAGAGGGATTTACCAAAAACAACATTCAACCATAACTCTGTTTTCACCTGAGAATTTACTGAGACATATTCATCCTCTTTCACTTAGAGGGATTCACCAAAACATTACAAAGAAATTACTCTGTCTCTTTTGAAATTTTACACCACTGTGTGTAAAAATTTCATTTACATTCACTGCTGTGTGAAAAACAAAGATTACAAGGATTTACAGATTTACCTTTTCACTGCTGTGTGAAACAATTCATGGTTTTGCACAAACTACCCCTGGTTTTCTTCATTCACTTCTCCTCCTTCTTCTCCTGCACTGCTATGCATACTTTTCATTTCTTACATTACCCAAGAAAAGGTTTTTACGCTGCTGCTGCGTTTTACCATTTTCTCATTAAACATTTCAACCCACAAAAATATTCATGCACACTCCTGTGCGTTCTCTTCTCTCTTTGCTTCGCACTGCTGTGCTTGTTTCTCTATCGCTCTCACTTGCTTCGCACTGCGTATTTCACCATGTACATTGTCAACACAAGACCATTACATTTTTTTTATATAACAGCGGGGGAAAAGTACTAGCATCTCCATACTGCCGTAAAAGAAGACAGTAGAAAATTTAATGGTCTTACTAGCTTTTATCCATGCCCATACTCCTGCTGGAACAAAATTAAAAACTTCACCAAAAAGCTTACCAACCACAGTAAATAGCATTTACTGTTTACTGAGATAAACAGCGGTAGAAGACTTTCACTTCACGTCAAAATCATTTTCCAGGCCTTTACATCAATCATTATACAATATGCTTTTTGGAACTATATCGGGTCCAAGCTTTATCGCATGGCACACATATGTGCACCCATGCTTTCTGCCGATTGCGAAATCCCGATCACCACATGCCCGATACCACCGATATATATATTTTAATATATGCATAAAAATATATATAAAACGAGCCACTTGCGGACCCGAAAAATTATGAACCAAAATGTTGAACAGCAGTCGGGTCCACAATATCGGGTGAAAGCTTATCGCATGGGAAAGAGCTGACCACTTGGTTTTCGCCGATAGCGAAAATAATATGGACCCGATAATTTATCAAAAAGAGATTATTTCCTTCATCGGGTCCGGCTCATCGCAAATGGTAAAAACAACTTTTAAAGCTCCACTTCTATTCCGCCGATGCGATATGCCGATGCGATATCAGCTGTTCGCTCATTGCTGAATCGCTGAGTTGCCTGCCTGTGTCGCTGACTACTCATCGCTGAAGTCGCTGGGCTGAATCGCTGGGGTTGCTGGGATCGCTGCACGCTGA
>APFE030706837.1:0-88461 GCA_000404065.3 Pinus taeda | reverse complement strand
TTCTTGCTGTAGCTGTGATTCAAGCTGCAAAAAATCAATCTTTTCCTGTGCATTTTGTAGACATGTCTAAATTTCTGAGAGAGAGGCTTTGTTGATTTGGAATGTGTCATTAGAAGTAGATTGTATTAGAGTTTTCAAAAACTCTAATACTTCACCAATTTTATCCATTTTCCCAAAAAAAATGCAGTGCCTTAATGATACTTTGAGTTCCTCAGAAAGTTAAAAGCTTCTTGGAAAGATATTTCAAGCTTCTTAAAAAATGGAGCATTACTTTAATCAAAAATCCAAATCTGATGCAAAGACTAGCCAAAACTATTCCACAGTCAATAACAAATCTCCCTTGGTGAGGTGTGGTTCGAACTTCTCCAAATCATATTGAAATATGACAATAAGAAAATCTTGGGAGCACGGTAAATGGGCCTGATACCAGCTTATTACTGGCTACCAAAATATATATTATGCTGACAACAATGTTGAAAAAACCATGGACGCCAACGACCATTCGCATCACTTTTCTCAGGCTGCCTAGTGGCTGCTAGCCCTGCGTGTTGCCATTAACAAGAAGGTTCTTACTATATTTATCCTTCAAGATACTATGTGTGCTGGAATACGAAGAGACTCACACCAAATTGATCTCCAACATTAATAAGAGCTCACCGCATCACATACTCAACAAAGAGGAGACGTATACCAATGCATACACAGTCAATTTGATGTATTCACACCAGACACAGTCAACATTCACTAAACACAGGAGTTACCAACACAATATAAAATGCAATGCTTCCACAAATCTGCATACATAACTCAATATGGGGTTCATCCACACTGTCGAGGTTCAGCTTGCACAGTGTTCAAGATTACAAATCTCATCCAATTACTTATGCGCCAACCATTTTAATGCTTCCATGATACGTTTGGTAAGATGAATTGATGTTCCTGCCACTCATGCACAATGACCACTGTCTCGTGGTCATCCATTGCAACAGTTCATTTTTATTGTCAAAGCATCAGCCAGATATGATCCACGTCTAGTCACAAAGTAAAAGATTCCACGTCTAGTCATAGAGTAAAAGATCGAGTCATATGTGATAGAAACGATCCATGGTGTTATGCATGAGAACCATAGAAATTTATGCGATTTATGGCTGGATAAATACTAGTCATGGCATAGAGTATGTGAGCCAATGGTGTGAGCCTCACGGTATGCAAGCTCAAAGAATTGAGGGCCTGCGAGCCTTGGAAATTGTGGACCTTATCATAAAAAATGCAATCCCTTAATTGGAGAAATGCAGACCATACCATAGCAGAATGCGGGTTATACTTTTCACTTAGTTATATGCCTATTCTCAAGTCACAAGGATACGAGTTACAAAGATGCCGTACGATCTTCCAGACGATCTAATCAACCTGAGCTACAGAGATGCCATACAAGCTATAGAACCACATAAATCTAGCGTTTGAGAATATTTCTAGCTACAACGAATCATATAAAAAACTATTGATATATATATAAACAAGCCACAATGAGCCTTTTTCGATCATATCAAGCCATAGAGCATATACATCGAGCCATTATATTGCGTGCCACTGTATTCGATGCTACTGAGAGAGTAATACAGATCTCGGAGAATAAGATCCATAGTCATTCCTCATGACGTAAGAGCCATACCATAGTCATACCTCATGCTAGTGATACTAGTCATACAATATGCTGTAATGTTGTCAAGCCCCACATCTTTGTTTGGAATATTATAATCTTTGGATCTTCGGATAGCATTCCAAAGAAGATGACGACTAGAATTCAGATGTTTTCCACAGGAGATCAAGAACAGAATTTATATGCCTTCATATCTTGGGAAATTCGCCGCACATGTTTACAGTGAATAGAAGTGATCTTCGTGGCATTTTCTTCATACTTTACTTCTGGCTCCACGAACGCCACCAGGAACTTTTCTTCAATTACGAAGGCAATCTCGAAGGCTCTAGGATGGAACTGAAGGCAATCTCAGAGGCTCTAGGATGGAACCAGCCCTCTCTTCACGAAATAGGTGCGAGCTATGGCCACTCCCTCAGTGTTGAATCCGTTTCTGAGGCAGAGCTGGGTCGGACGTTTCGCATTCCTGTGTGGACCGGTTCAAAGAAGGGTTGGATGAGAATCACCCCTCTCACTGCAACTCCTGGAATATCACCGAGAAAAGAGAATGGTGAAAATAATGGAATAGTGATGACTCTTCATCAGGTGAGAAGCGAAGAAGGATTTATCTCAGAGACTACCCAGAATATCAGCGACTAACCAAGATGGTGAGAAATTGCTAATCTCTGAATATTGCAGTGAATGCCCAAGTATTTTGGATTGTGAAGATGGGTATTAATCAGTAGAAGCAACTCATGTTGTCAAACATGGCTCACAATCACATTCCAATTACATTCTTACGGATTTTCTACAAATATGAAACGCTCTCTTCAGAGCAGTCGGGGAATCTTTGAGTTCGAACATATGAGTTACACATGAGCATAAAGATAAATTATACCATGTCAAGGCAGAGGCAGTGCAGCGGATTAGTTGAGAACGACAAAGGATGTTTTGTATGCAGAGAGCCGCTACAGGAGCAGCGTTCAGACCAGTCAGTGCGCAGTCTCAGGTGTTACCCAGATTATAGCGCAGAGGGCAGACCCTAATTATCATGCAGAGGGCAGATGTGTCAGGCTACAGAAATGCAGAGCTGACATATATAGAGACCAAAAAAACAAGTGGCTCAAATTGGAGCAGGACCAGCAATCGCCTACTCTGATACCATGTTAAACACACATGGGGAGCGAGAAAGATGTAAAAGATAAAACATGCAGTTCAATTTTTATTCACAAATGATACACATTTATAGTACATGTGGTGACCGTTGGGATTCACATCCCAAGGTCCCTTGGACTGCTTAGTCTCTTTAGATTCCGCACTAACCCATTTAGGATTAGGTGTCCAACAGTCTCCAACAATTCCTCTACTTTTCTCTAACACCTGCACAAGTTGCAACACCTCTGAATAAACTTGTAACATCTCTACAACATCATCAACAGACCAACACACTGCTGCACTAAGTCACATGCAATTCCTACACTAGGTCATGAACACCACTAGCACATGAGCAACCATCATCCACATCATTGCCATCATCCTACATCAATGTTTACATCATAATGTTGATATCAATTCCAACACAACCAACTGCAACCATGCTACAAGAATGACATTAAAAAACCATCTAAACTACATAGGGTTAACATTAATGCCAGCACAAGCTAGCTTCCGTCATAAAACCACTGTCAACATTAGCTAGCTAGAACCATGAACACCATAATGCCAACATGGTTAACAATGAATGGTGTCATCTTTGAAAATTCAGTGGCCAACTAGGGCATAGTGGTCCATAAAATTAAATGGAGTTTTGTTGAGCTGAAGGATGATTAATGGCTAAAGCCAACTCCAATCCTAGTGGGACCTACAATTGTCCAATATTTGGCCTAGGAAATTTTTCACGATGCAAAAAGGAAAGTCCCCAACAAATGTGGTGTTTCCATTTTTCTTTTCATGCAAACCTTGCCACTCATTCTATAACAAACTTGGCTTGGGTCTAGGATTGAATAACATAGTTGAGTTGTTGGCCTTATGGTACACACTATACTTTTCCCAACAACATAATATAAAGAGTCTGCATGCTTTTGATGATTTCTATGTAGTCATTAACAAGCAAAAATGGCAAGCATGATCAACAATATTCGTATTTCATTGTGACAACAAAATATTCATCGACTATAGGAGTTCTTTGAATATCTATGAATCCAACACACCCACTCAGGACATAATAGTAAGGTGGACTTGCTCTTCAAAAGGATATTGGTTCTCATGATCGATATGGGGAAGATCATCGAATCCACTCCAACTCACACTCATGAGTCCTTGTTTTCCATTTGCTAAGTTTAATCCTGAAGTTTAATACAAATCACATGGAAATTTTTCCTTCCGAGAACTTAACTTGGAACTACACCTAAATTGTTCTTATTAATGTTGTTTATCCAAGCTTCCACTATATATATTTTATTTTAATAAATAAAAGATATAATTTTTTTTAATGGAGTATTTTTTTAATAATTTTTATATATTCTTGATTCTATTCCAATAAAAACTTCACCATTAATTTAAAAAATACATTTATATAATCATATTAATAACTTATAATTATAATAATTTCAATTTCATAATTGTATCTATTTGGCACACAAGAAATTTCTTTATTTAAAAAAAACATTGAATTAAAAAAATATTAAAGAATGAACACTATGCAATAAATACCCAAATGACTTTTTATAAATTAAAAAAATTCAGCTAATAAAAAGTATGAGCAGATCTTATAAATTATTATTATATTAAAAAAAAATCAGCGTTTAAAAAGTATGAGAAGATCTTATAAATTATTATTATATTCAAAAGTTTTTTAAGTTTTTCTTTTGTGCTTAACAAAATCATTAGTTTTTGAATTCAAAATTTTGTATTTAAGCTTCTATTTGCTTGAAATCATTAGTTATCTTAATTTATTGATAACATAAAAATTATTCTTAAAATAATATTTTGAATTTGAATTTCTTTAGCATTACTTTTAAATGTTAATATTTTTTGGGTTATATATATGTTTTTTTAAAAAGTCACAAACATGGCTTAATTGTTTTTTTAGAGAATTGAGAAGATTATGGAAAAATTATATAGAAAAAAATTGATGGGACCAACGCGTGACTTATGGTTTAACACCAACCATAATAATTAGCACCAAATGCTTCAATCAACGAATATGAGATTAGATTGGTAATTAAAGGTTAGCGCTGATATTTTGGGTGTATTGATGGTTGTATTGATTAATCTGTACGTTGAGAGGACAATTGTCCTGGCCTTGGGTTTCCTTCCCGCTCTTGGTCTAACCCTAACCCTCACGTTGTTCACTCTAGCATTTTTTATTCTGCTTTGTTTGATGTTAAGAGCTCTGTCCGCTGGTTCTGTTGGTGACTGTAAATGATTCGAGCCTGATGCTCTATACTCGCTGACTACGAGTTCCTTTGTTGGTAGGTGGTATAACTATGCTTGTATTTGCTATCTGGTTAGCTCGGCTCTGCCATTAAGTTATTGACTCTGTTGTCAGGGTTTCTCTATTCTCGGTGGTCTGGTGCTCTTTTGGTGTCACTGTATCTCCTTGGTTCTTTACGCGTTCTGCTGATCTTTCTTCAATGGTATTTTCAGCTGTCTGTGTGGTTATTTCGTCATTTGACTTGTCTGTAGTGTATTGTGAACACAGGTTGCGACCTCAAAGGACCCTTTCCTTTGTGTTTGTTCGGCTCCAACAAGGTAATGGCTCCTTCCCTGTTATATTTGTTTTCCTCGGATTTTCTTAAGGGCTAACATTTTCTGCTCCTTGTGAGCAAGGTTTATTTCAATGGTTGCGACCCAAGTGTGGGTTCATTCATCCAACGCCAACTAATGAAACTGGTAAGTTCTCTTGGGGTCTCCTCCCTCACTTCAGTCGTTCGTTCTTTTTGTCTTCGTTATAACAATGCTAATGCTCTACTGTGTCTTTCGTGCAAGTTGTTGTGGCTTCTGGTTGGACTGCTACTCGGCCCTTCCTCCAAACAAAATCGGTAGGGTCGTTCCTTGTTGCAACTTGTTTGGTTGAGGGTTTCCTTAGCTATTTCCTTCCTTGGTGTAGTCGATCATTAGACTAGGAACTAGGGTCTCTGTCATAGACGTTTGTTAGCTAATGTCGAATAACCTTTGGGCTCAGTTGAATGTAATTTCATTGATTCTTCAATGGACTGTAATGGTTTCAGGGTTATAACCCTAACCCTCGTTTCTCTGTTTTATTCCCGGAGGAGGGTTTGCTCAGACTTAGGGTCGCTGGACTTTAGAACTTGTATTTATATAGTCTATATGCAGGTCTTGATACTAAAATACTTTAAAGATGAATGAAAAAGAGATTTTGATATACATGGTTACCTTTCTTGCAAATGCATCACTCTGTGACTGTAACTAGTTATTCTTTGCTACGGTTGTTGCGTATTCTTGTATTGTTGTAGTTTGTTGAAGTGGTTGGAATTGTTTGCTCAGTCTCGTGTTGATATGATGTCTATGCATGTCGTTTGATTTTGAAACTATGTCTCTGCTTGTCACTTGGTTTCTGGAACTTCCTTTTTGTTTATCTGGAAGGATTTTTGGTAAAATATACAGTTTGTCTTTATGTTACAGATGATAGTAATTAGATAAAAATAACAAGTATTGGACAGAAGGATTCAAGAATGAAAATGTCTCTCTTTGTATTACTCTTCTGTGCTGGAATGTCGAACCTTTTCCACACTGTGGTACATTTGTTTTGTATTGTTACAATACAATTATTCAAATTGTTTGCAGTTGTTTCTTCAGTTACATAGTTGATAACTATCCTGCTGTTTTAGTTTTCTTGTTCTGTGGAATACATAGATAATATATATCTTTTTTGTTGTTTTTTTTTTTCAAGTAAATAGTTGTAAAATAAATAAAAGAAAAAACAAAACAACAGTGTGGCTGTAACCACCTTCACCTAACTGTGATGTCCCTAAATAACTATTAACTGGTAATGAAATAAAGAAATTCCTAACACTGTTTTTAATTAGCAAACATAAATGAAATCTAATGATGATGAACCTCTTCTCCTTAGCTGAGATCTACACCTGGTCATGGTGCCCTTAGTTGGATGCTCCTGCATCACGCTCCCGGGGTAAGAAAGATACATGACTCCCATCCATGAGCTTCTCGACTGAATAGCCTGCCTGCTCTTTTTTTCTGGTGTTAAGCCATGAACTGTCCTTAATGGGACAATTCTTCCACTTGACCAGATATTACATATATTCTTTCAGCCGAGTTCGCTTGGCCACCTGAGTGTTGAGGATTCTCTTGATCTCAAGGGGCTTAGCGTAAGGCATTTGTCTCATCCAAGTCTCACTCCCTTCCTGTGTGTCCCGTGTTGGCCATGCTATACTATCTTCCTCCGGACTGGCAGTATATGGAAACAGGTCTACCACATTGAAGATGGGCGAGATGCATATTCCTAGTGGAAGCTATAATTCATAAGCATTGGCTGAAAATTTTCGGAGAATTTTGTAGGGGCCTATCTTTTTGTATTTTAGTTTGTTGTAAGCACCTTTAGGAAAACGTTCCTTGCGCAAATGCACGAGGACTTCATCCCCCACATTAAACTATACCTCTCGTCGTTTCAAATCTGCCCACTACTTATACGTTTGACTACTGTCCTACAACTTCATCTTTACCTACTTGTGTAGATCATTCATTGCTTTGGAGAAATCTTCCCCATCAGCACTCTGCCTTTCCTAATTTCATAAATCTCGTAATTCAAGCACTTTGCGAGGATGCATGCCATATAAGATCTGAAAAGGACTGTAACCCGTGTTGTGATTGGGTGAGTCGTTGTAAGCGAACTTCGCCTGGGCAAGTACTCGATCCCACATTCATGAATTTTCCCCGATCAAACTTCGTAGTAGGTTCCCCAAGCTCCTGTTTACCACCTCTATTTTCCTGTCGGTATGCGGGTGATAAGAAGAGCTAAAACTTAACTGTATGTCCATTTTCTTCCACAAGGTGCACCAGAAGTGCCCTGTAAACTTCACGTCCCTGTCAAAAAGAATGGACTTAAGTAGGCCATGTAGCCTGACAATTTGTGTGAAAAATAAGTGGGCCACGTGAGTGGCATCGCTGGTTTTTCTACAAGGGATGAAATGTGCCATCTTTGAAAACTGGTCTACTACTATCATCACTAGATCATAACCCCACTGCGTCCTCGATAGACCCAAGACAAAGTCCAAGCTGACTGAGTCCCATGGTCTACTCAGAATGGGCAATGGTGTGTAGAGCCCCGTATTCTGACTATGTCCTTTTGCCAACTGACACACTTTACATCTGGTCACAAATCTCTGCACATCCCTTTGCATTCTTGGCCAATAATAAAAATGGCTGAGTTATTCTAATGTTTTGTCTATGCCGAAATGCCCGGCTAGACCTCCACTGTGCCTGTCCCAAACCATATTCTCTCTCATTGAACAATCAGGAATGCATAACTGTCCCCCTCTAAACAATAACTTCTCCTGCAAATTATAGTCCAACCATGGACTATTGTTTCTCAGCAAAGGATTTTGGCAGGCTTCGTAAACCTCTTTGAAATCTGCGTCAGTCTAATACAAGTCTTTCAAATGCTCAAAGCCTAGTACTTGTATCATACTCTCCTGTAAGAGCAAGGCTCTTCTGCTCAACGCATCTGCCACCTTGTTGGCCTGCCCGCTAATGTATTTCAAAACACAGGTGAAACTCTGCGAATATTCAACCCACTTAGCATGCTTTTGATTTAGCTTATGTTGTTGCATCATGTATTGCAGTGCAGAATTATCAGAAAATAAAACAAACTCATTTCCCAACAATTAGTGTCTCCAATGCTTCAGTGCTTGGAAGACAACATAGAATTCTTTGTCGTAGGATGAATACTTCTGCCTACTCTTATTCAACTTCTCACTGAAAAACACAACAGATTTGTCTTCTTGGCTAAGTACAGCTCCAATGGTCGTACCGCTTGCGTCACAACGAACCTGAAAAAGCTTTTTAAAATCTGGTAATCTCAAGATCAGTCTTTTTGTGATCTTCTTCTTCAGTAGCTAAAAGCTCTTCTCTGCTGCCTTGGTCCAACGAAAAGGCTAACTTTACTTTTTTATAGTGTCCAACATAGGTGCACAGATTTCACTGAAATTCCTTATAAACTTACGCTAAAAACTTGCCAGCCCATAAAAACTGCATACCTCAAACAGACTTTTTGGGGATGGCCAGTTAACAATTGCTGCAATCTTCTCTGGGTCCATCTTCAACTCATTTTCTGCAATCACAAAACCCAGATAAACTAGTTTTTTTTGTAGAAAAGTGCATTTTTTCAGATTTATCAGCAGCTTATTCTGCTGCAATTTTTCCAACACACTTCGAACATGTCGAAAGTTTTCCTCCTTGGTCTTGCTGAAAATTAATATATCATCAAGATACACTATTACAAATTTTCCAATAAACTCTTTCAACATTTCTTTCATTAGCTGCATAAAGGTATTGGGTGCATTACTCAATCTGAATGGAATTACCAGCCACTCATAAGCCCTTCATTGGTCTTGAAGGTTGTCTTCCACTCATCCCCTTCCCTGATTTGAATTTAATGATAACCACTCTTTAGATCAATCTTTGAGAAGTATGCTGCCCCGCTCAGGCAGTCCATCATGTCGTCCATCCATGGCAGTGGAAATCTGTACCTGATAGTAATCTTGTTGATGGCCCTTGAATTTGTGCACATTCACCATTCTCCTCCTTTCTTTGGAGCGAGAACTGTTGGAACTATGTAGGGGCTCAAACTCTCCCTTATCAACCCTTTATCTAGCAATTCCTGCACCTGTTTTCTAATTTCCTCATTATCTTTGACGCACATCCGGTATGCTACCTTGTTCGATAGACTTGCTCTAGGTATAAAGTCAATATGATGACTTATGCTTCTCTTAGGAGGCAACTTATCTGGTAAATCGTCCACTACTATATCGCTGAATTCCTGTAGCATTTCCTGAATTTCTGCAGGCAAATCAGACACTATTGTGTGTAACAACATTGTTTTTTCCCTTCTTACAACAACATAGTTCACTTCACTATCTTCAATTTGCTTCAAAAACTGTTTTCCACCCATTAGTAACGCTCTCGTCCGGCTTGTTTCTGCTGTCTCCTCCTCCTTGATGGGCACAAGTGTGTGCTTGATCCCATCTTTAACAAACTTGTAACAGTTTGTCTTCCCATCATGTACTACCTTCTGGTCATACTGCCATGGCCTCCCTAGCAGTATATGACATACGTCCATTGGCATAATATCACAAATAACCTTGTCTTTATACCTGCCAATATGGAACTCAACTTCACACTATTCGTCAACCAACAGCTGATGGCCTTTCTACAACCACAATACCTTATAAGGAGTGGGGTGCTTCAGCCACTTCAAACCCAAGTTCTCTACCATCTCTGTGGCAACTAGATTATCTGTGCTCCCACTGTCAATAATCAACTTGCATCATTTTCCATGCGACTTAGAAACTGTCCGAAATAATGCTTTCCTTTGAGTTTGTTCAGCTGTCTCTTTGGCTGGTTTCAGCAATACTTTATTCAGCACTAAGGCTTCCCCTGTTTCCAGGACATTCTCTGCTTCCTGAGGTGGTGCCTCTACTTCCTCTGGCTTTGCAACAAATGCTCCTCTTTGACCAGCTTGTTCCGCTTCAGGACATTCAAAAGATCTGTGCCCCTACTTATGGCACTTGTAGCACTAATAGTTAGCTCCTCTACCTCGACCATTCCCTCTTCCTTGCTGATATGGCCTGGCACCTCTAGTTTTCTCTCCTTTTTCTATTGTCCCTGTATTTTTGGAACTACTACCCTCTTCACTGTTACTAGAAGTTCGTCCTCTACCATAAGACTATCCTCTTCCTTTGCTGATTCCCCATCCTCTCCTAGCATTTTGTTTTCTGGTGATCTTCTCGTCTGCCTTCATGGCATTCTGGTAGGCTTCCTCTATATTTTTCATGGAAAGAATGTTGATTTCATCCAATATTTCCAATCTCAGACCATTTACATACCTTGTTTTTTTTTCTGAGGTGTCCTTCATATAACTAGCTCTTAAATTTACCCGATAGAATTCTTTAGTATACTCTCTCACTGTCATCCTTTTTTGCTTCAAATTTTGCACTTGTTCATGCAGTACAATATGGTAGTCTTTGGGCAGAAATCTGCCTTTCAAATTGGCCACGATTCTGGACCATTTCTTTATTGGCAACTTGTTCATCCTTCTTCTCTCCGCCTAGAGACTGTCCCACCACAGGGCTGCATGTCCCTTCAGCTTTGTTGTAGTGAACTTAACTCTCTGATCTTCACTGACCTCTTCACACTCAAAATATTTATCCAATTCGTTGATCCAATCCAACATAACTTCTATGGACAAGTTGCCGTCATAATTTGGAATTTTTGGTTTAGGCTTGCTACTAGCCAATATGACCGACCTCAACAATCTCATTTCTGACCCTTCTTCATCCGATCCATTTGTTTTCACTACAGCTTCTTCTTCGCTATCATCTCCTATCTCTGGATCCCTTCTCCTTCATGCTTCAACTGCCTCCAAACGGGCAGTAAGGATCTTGATTTCATCCTGCAATCCTTCCTCTGCTACTCTCCGAGCACCTCTTCGACGACCTTGTCTTCCAACCTCCATTTCTCAGGAAAACTCTAAATCCTGCTCTGATACCACTATGATGGGACCAGCGCATGACTTATGGTTTAACACCAACAATAATAATTAGCACCAAATGATTTAATCAACGAATATGAGATTAGATTGGTAATCAAGGGTTAGCGCTGATATTTTGGGTGTATTGATGGTTGTATTGATTAATCTGTATGTTGAGAGGACACCTGTCTTGGCCTCAGGTTTCCTTCCCACTCTTTCTCTAATCCTAACCCTCACGTTGTTCACTCTGACATTTTCATTCTGCTTTGTTTGGCGTTGAGAGATCTGTCCACCGGTTCTATTGGTGACTGTAAATGATTCGAGCCCGATGCTCTGTTCTCACCGACTATGGGTTCCTATTTTGGTAGGTGGTATAATTATGCTTGTATTTTCTATCTGGTTAGCTCAGTTTTGTCATTAAGTTATTGAATTTGTTGTGAGGGTTTCTCTGTTCTCGGTGGTCTGGTGCTCTTCTCACGTCACTATCTCTCCTTAGTTCTTTACGTGTTCTACTGAGCTTTCTTCAATGGTATTTTCAGATGTCTGTGTGGTTATTTCATCATTTCACTTGTCTGCAGTGTATTGTGAACATAGGTTGCGACCTCAAAAGACCCTTTCCTTTGTGTTCGTTCGGCTCTGGAAAGGTAATGGCTCCTTCCCTATTATATTCGTTTTCCTCGGATTTTCTTAAGGGCTAACGTTTGCTACTCCTTGTGAGCAGGGTTTCTTTCAATGGCCATAACCCAAGTCTGGGTTCATTCATCCAACGCCAACTAACGAAACTGGTAAGTTCTCTTGGGGTCTCCTCCCTCACTTCAGTCGTTCGTTCTTTTGGTCTTCGTTATAACAATGCTAATGTTCTACTATGGCTTCCGTGCAGGTTGTTTTGGCTTCTGGTTAGACTACTACTCGGCCCTTCCTCCAAACGAAACCGGTAGGGTCATTCCCTATTGCAACTTGTTTGGTTGAGGGTTTCCTCAGCCGTTTCCTTCCTTGGTGTAGTTGGTCATTAGACTAGGAACTACGGTCTCTGTCATAGACGTTTGTTAGCTGATGTCGAATAACCTTCGGGCTCCGTTGAATGTAATTTCATTGATTCTTCAATGGACTGTAATGGTTTCAGGGTTATAACCCTGACCCTCGTTTCTCTGTTTTACTCTCGGAGGAGGGTTTGCTCGGCCTTAGGGTCGCTAGACTTTATAACTTGTATTTATATAGTCTCTATGCAGGTCTTGATACTGAAATACTTTAAAGATGAATGAAAAAGAGATTTCAATATACAAGGTTACCTTTCTTGAAAATGCATCGCTCTGTGACTATAACATGTTTATTCTCTGCTACGGTTGTTGCGTATTCTTGTATTGTTGTAGTTTGTTAAATTGGCTGGAACTGTCTACTCAATCTCACGTTGATATGATGTCTCCGCCTGTCGTTTGATTTTGAAACTATGTCACTGCTTGTCACTTGGTTTCTGGAACTTTGTCTCTATTTATCTTGAAGGATTTCTGGTAAAATATATAGTTTGTGTTTACGTTACAGATGATAGTAATTAGATAAAAATAACAAGTATTGGACATATGGATTCAAGAATGAAAAATGTCTCTCTTTGTATTACTCTTTTGTGCTAGAATGCCGAACCTTTTCCACATTGTGGTACATTTGTTTTATATTGTTACAACACAGTTATTCAAATTGTTTGCAATTGTTTCTTCAGTTACACAGTTGATAACTATCTTGTTGTTTTAGTTTTCTCATTCTATGGAATACATAGATAATATATATCTTTCTGTTGTTTTTTTTTAAAATTAAATAGCTATAAAAGAAATAAAAGAAAAAACAAAACAACATTGTGGCTATCACCACCTTCACCTAACTGTGCTGTCCCTAAATACCTATTAACTGATAATGAAATAAACAAGTTCCTAACATTGTTTTTAATTAGCAAACATAAATGAAATCTAATGATGATGAACCTCTCCTCCTTAACTGAGACCAACACTCGGTCATGATGCCCTTAGCTGGATGCTCCTGCATAAAAATTAACCATGTGTTTGTGTCATTTAAAAAAAAACTTAAATATTATAAATTATATATATATATATATATATACTGCAATCTAGTAATTATGCACTGCAATCTAGTAATTATTGAAGATTTTAAGATTATATTGAAATTATCTCAAGTTAATATAGATGTTACAGACACTCTCCAAAAACAAATCGTGTTGAAAGATATTCTCAAGAAATTAAAATCCTATCGAAGTTCCACTCTCTTAATCAAATCACGTGTTGCCAATAAAGACTCAACATGGGCTTAGGAATACTCATTCACAAAAAGAAAGTATTCCCCGTCCTATGTTAGAAAAACTTGACCTTGTGGTGGAGTTGAGGTTGTGTCAAAAATTATGGTTAACAATTGTGGTTTTGGGCACTTGGTGTTGGTGACTAATCATAGTATTACATGTATTTTAAGTCATTAAAAGGCTTGGGTATTATCCATTGTATTGAGCCATAATTGAGCAGTAAAAGTTCAGGTTGTTGGTGGGCTTGGTTGTGTTCTAGCGCAAGGCAATAATAGGGCTATTATTGGTTGATTTTTTCCGCGTTAAGGTTTTCCAGAGTAATCATGATGTGCATGGTTTGAATGTCTTATTTATTTTTTGCTATATATGTTATTATTATAATTATTTCTCTCATATTTTCAAAGTATAACATCCCATAGTGAATTTCTCTTGGTTTTTAATTTTTCAAAATTTAAATACCATAACTTCTAAGTGGCACTTTATCGTGCCAATACATAGGCAGATAATGCATATATCTTCAAGCATATGCATGGGAAGATTAAGATTTCCCTTGTATTCTTTCAGTTATGGGACTTCCTTGATGTCCAACTCAATTCGTTGAATGGAAATTTATGTGTAAAAGCCCACTTGTAATCTAGATAGCCTACAAATTAGGGTACATCTGATTTTTTAGTATGTTAAGCATTGGGAATTTGGGCAACATTGGAAGGATTGGACTAGAATGATGGCTACCTCATGCATCATATTTTTAGATTGATAAGTTTGGAGGAGGTTTTAATGGGTCATTTTTATTTGTCACAAATTTCAAAATATTTTCATAATTTTATGGATAAAGAGCAAAGTAAAACAATTTATATTCATATCTATCCAAATCTATAAATATGCAATCAATTAAGTTAAATGGTTTATCTATAATAATTTAATTACCCGACGAAGAAAGTATTTTCCCCTTACAGACATCACCATGAATAAAGGAGTGTAGTTTGAGTTCAGTTTGTTGGCCTATTTCATGCCATCATTCCAGGTTTGTGTACTATGGGAAATTGTTTGTCACATGTAGATGAAAAAATATTGTTATTTTTTATTATTTCTATGTGCAAAGACCTCTGTAGTACATTTGGAAGTGGTCCGTTTCATAGCATGTGAGATATATCATTCTATTATGTTGATAGAAATTATCCATAATTGGAAAGTCCAGCCATGATTGGCGGCCTTTTCTTTGATCTCTATTCTCTATATAAGTTGGAGATCAGAAGAACTTTATTTCACAAGAATGTGGAGGCAGGTGGTAAGCCCATGCTCCCATCGTATCATGTTCATGCCAAAACTAGTCCGATATTGGAAGACATAATGAGAATTATAATCTTAGCCCTTTATCTTTCCTCGTCCTTTGGTATGAATTGAGCATAATTTTAGGGATTGTGCTTTGGGTGTGGGAAAATAGATGAAGTTCCATTCTCTATATATTTGGACACTTGAGCAACTGAGAAGGAGATGTATTATTACAGTATGTTGAGCATTCTGGTAACAAATGATGCAACAATTGCAAAATAAATTACAACATTTTAATCGAAGTATAACCAACTAATTTACAGTGTTACACACTTTCAAGTAATACAGCTGAAGTCACTCTATAAACATTAAAATTATTACCGTACCTAAAAAAATAGCTTTTAAGATTGATCCAATATTGTCCATAGAAATACTTTTATTTATATAAATATCGGAAAGATTGATATGATAACACTCCTTAAATCAAATTAGTCCCAATAACTCTTAATACTTATAAATATAAAACTCCTTAAATAAAATCAGTGCCAATAATACTTATAAATCATAGGAGGCGCAATCTACTACAATACTCCAGAAGTGGCCAAAAACTAAATCAAATAAAAAAGCCAGAAAAATCTACAACGTTGCTCCACAAGTGACCGAAAACTGAATCAAATGAAAAAGAATCTACAACGTTATTGCACAAGTGACTGAAAATTGAATCAAATGAAAAAGATGAATAAGAAAAATGGCATAGGTCCACTTAGAACTATTAGTATTGAGATGTGCCATTCATTATAAAATTAGTTCTTATGGGCTGCTTGCGTCTAATAATAAATGATAAAATGGAAGGGAGAAGTTTGTTGGTGCACTGGAGTCATATGTGTCCACAACCAGTTGACCATTGTTTTGAGGGTGGATTCACAAGTCATACAATCTTCCTTGTAAAAACCATGGGATTCTGTAAAATTATTAGAGCACAAATACAAATCTAGCTAAAGAATAATTGCACAAAATTGCAAGAAATTGAAAAAATAAAATTGGAATCAAGAATGACTTTTATTTCACAATATTAGTTTGAGAATCAACACATAAAGCAACTAAGTTAAGCTTAGTTGTACATGCAATAACTGTGGATAATTAAAGCTAAATGAAGTTAAGTGTGCTTTATGTTCTGTTAATGTGCACATGCAAGCACTAGAGTTAACTCACTAAAGGCAAGTGCACACCACATGTAATCACTCAAATTGAGTAACTAAAGCTAAGTACACATCACATGCAATAACTAGATTTGAACTGAAGTTAATTAAGGCTAACAAGGTGCATGTACAACAACACCCCCCCTTAAGCATAGCTTAGGTGAGCATAGCTTAGGTGAGTGTGATAAAAAATGAATGAGTCCTGAAAAATAAGGCCATTTTAGGTACCCATATACAATGAATGAAAAGAGGAAAGAGGGAAAACCCATTGGGAAGAAAACCTCCCCTCAAAATATGATGAAAAAAGTACAGAAAATACAACTTCTAGGTAGTCGTGTCCTTTACCTCGAGACGATCTCACAGAAATCAAAACTTTTGCTTAGTGAAAGTCTTGGTGAAGATATCGATAGTCTGCTCGGAACTGGGACAGTACATAAGATCGATGATCCAATCATGAATTAGTTCTCTAATGAAGTGCATGTGAATCTTGATTTGTTTGGTATGTTGCCGCTGCATTGGATCTCTGCAAAAATTTAGTGTACTTTGATTATCACAATAGATAATAGTTGGACAATGGACACTGATACCAAGCTTAGATAGGAAATGTTGTAGCCAAATGGATTTAATAATGACATTGATTGTTCCTCTCTACTCAGCCTTTGGTGATGATAAATAAATGGTGACATTCTTCTTGCTTGACCAACAAATTAGTTCAGATCCCAAACTAAATACAAAACTAGAGGTGGTATTGCAATCAATTTTGTCACTAACCCAATATGAATCTATGAACTCGATGATGTCTAAAGAATAATTTACTTCATAATGAATCACATAGGTGACTATCCCCTAGACATATCGCAGGATGTGCTTTGCATCTTTCCAGTGTAACTCATGTGGCTCCTGCATGTATCTAAAAACTTCTCCTATGACATATGAGAGATCAGGATGGAAGTGAGTGAGATAAAGAAGACTTCCCACAAGCTGAGGGTACAATGTGCAATCAACCACAGTTGTGTCTTTTCCATTCTCAAGATTTATCCTTGATAAGAAAAGTTTGGCTGCTAACTTGTAGTCACTCATGTGAAATCTTGCCAAAATATGTCTAGCATACTTTGGTTGAGAAATGGTAATCCCAAAACCACTATGATTGATCTCTAGTCCAAGGAACAAATTTATAAAGCCCATGTTTGTCATAGAAAACAACTTATGCAATGCAGTTTTAATCTCAGCAATGGCAGAAGATGAGCTACATGTTATCAAAAGATCATCTACTTAGAGTACTATGATCAACAAGGAGTCAATTTTCTTAAAAAAATAAACATTGGAACCATGATATTTGTTGCATACAAAATTTTGAGATAACAAATAGGAATCCATCTTTGCATACCATGCTCTAGGTGCTTGCTTGAGGCCATAGAGAGACTTCTTTAGTTTGCATACCAACGATGAATTTTGCACATATTCCTATGGTTGGTCCATGTAGATTTCCTCCTCGAGATAACTGTCAAGAGAGGCATTCTTCACATCCATATGATGCACCTCCCATCCTCTTGTTGCTACAATGGAGAGAGCTAGCCGAATGGAATCCATTTTTGCCACTTGAGAAAAAGTCTCATCATAGTCAATACTATGTACCTTCTGAAAAAATTTCGCCACCGTTCATGCTTTATATCGGCTAACTTGACCATTTGTTGCATTCCTAGTCGAGTAAACCCGCTTGCACCTCACAATTTTATAATTGGAAGGTAGCGGAACCAAATGCCAAGTTTGGTTCTCAATGAGAGAGTTGTATTCCTCATCCATAGTGCTTCTCATTCTTGATGCCTTGTTGCTTCTACATAAGTCTGTGGATCAGATACATACATCATATAAGTGTGCATGGGCATGCATGGCTCCATAGCTAAGAGTGCTTGTGGATCTTCCTCAAACTGAGGTATAGTGGCAGGATCATCTAGGAGATCACTCATGCTGCATCATTTTTGTGCTGAAAGTGGTAGAGAATCTTCCGAACTACATTAGGAAGTATGATCTTGATGTTCAAAAATTGGTGGTCCAACAGGTACCATAGGAAAAGGCTCATCTAGATCAAAATTCTTGTCTGATGTATCATCTACATACTCATCAATTAATGGTGAGGGAAACTTTATAATAGGTTCATCTAGTGGTGCATGCAAATCATCTTCTTCAAACTTTACACTCCTTTCGATAAAGAGCACTTAGGTGTTGATATCAAGCAAATGTACCCTTTAATTTCATCTAAATATCCAACAAACATGCATGTCTTTGTCTAAAGCTCCAAAGATTTTCTCTTCTCTATAGGAATCTGATCCCATGCCCGAGATTCGAAAATGCAGAAATGACTGACTTCAAGTTGCATGCCAGTCCAAGCCTCAAAACGTGTTTTTCTAGTAACATATTTATGAGGAGATATATTTTGGATGTATAAGGCACAATTGATAGCATCATCCCATAATTTTGATGAAAGCAATCTTGCATGAAAAATGCAACTGCCTATCTTTTTCAAAGATCTATTCTTCCTTTCGGCCACCACATTTTGCTGCAGAGTGTAAGGAACTATATGTTGAAATTGTATGCCTACTTCACTACAAAGATTATGGATATCTTTTTTGACTTATTCGTTCCCATTATCTATGCGAAGTACCTTGATGTGTTTTCGAGACCAATTTTCTGCATGTGCTTTGAAAATCGTTAGATGTTGAAAAACTTCAGACTTGGGTTTTAAGAAGTAAAACCAAGTGAATCTCGTGGAATCATCTATAAATGAAAACACATATCTTGCTTTGATCATTGAAATTACTGGAAATTAACCCATGATATCACTATGTAGAAGCTCCAAAGGTGAAGAGACTCTCCATGCATGCCCCTTCTCGAACTTGTCTTATGGATGCTTTCCAAGAGAACATCCATTATAAAAACCATTTGAAAATTCAATGGTCGACAATCCTTTAACCATCCCTTGCTTGCTAAGTTGTTGTATATATCTGAAATTCAAGTACCCAAATATCTCGTGCCAAATCCTACTTTCTTCATTTGCATTCGTAAGTGGGAAAATAGAATTTGATTAAGGAACAAAATAAAAAAATGTATATAGACGCAATTAATCATTTACCTTGCCAAATGCAATCTTCAAGTTGGTTTTCATATCATAAATGCTCACGGAATCAGGGTTAAATTCCACTTTCCTTTTGGTGCCTGTATGTGGCTTCTGATACACCGAAAGAAGATTCTGTTGACACCTAATCCGAAACGGATGGGTGAACCGGACAGTCATCCAGAAGATGAACTGATCCGTCTCATTTGTATATATAAATATAGGTTACCTAATGAATAAGAATATCAATTTCCTCTCGCTCATTAAGCCTGGAGTTACCCTGGCCTGACATGGTATCAGAGCACAGGTCCCAGAATAATAGTAACTCCTGCCTGACAGCCTGAGAGCCTGGCGCTGCCTGGAGACTGCCGCTGCCTGGAGACTGCGGCTGCCTGCAAACCTCTGACATTTGGTAACGTATCACTGTTTTTTAATGGATTGGGCAATGGATCCGCGTGAACCTCTGGAACAGTTTCTTATTTCCGCGTGAACCCATCCGGTCTATCACCTCCTGCTTGCCCTTCGCTTTTCTGCAACGCTATCAAGATTTTTTTTCCGCCTGTATTAAATATTTGATATCGAATTTCCTGGAAATTCAAATGCATGAAATACCATGGCCTGTTCTGTTATGTGATTACCTTGATCGCTGTCCGCGTGCCTGGAGACTCCTTTTTTTTTTACCTTGATCGCTGTCCGCGTGCCTGGAGACTGCGTTTCTTGGATGTCATTGATTGTAGCTTACAGGAAGTCCTGGGCTTTATTCGTCAGCGTTCCTACGGATTCATCGGAGCACTATTTGTTTCCGCGATCCCGTTGTGCTGTACCCTTCTAAAAGTTTCACTGTTCTCCATGCTTCCCCTCATGAATTTTTTGTTCATTGTAAGCTCCTACTGTCATTCAAAACGCGTTCACAAGTGTATTTTTTCCTGAGTGATAAAATTGCAAAGCGGCAGTATTTTTCATGAATCCTTTACGTTTGGTTCTGACATATTTCCGCTTTCTGGTAAAATTTCATTAAATAAGCCAGTATTTTCTGAGTCAAATCTATCGCTCAAAACACTGTCTTAAAGCGGCAGATCAAGAGAAGAAAAGTTAAGTTATTGCATCCAGGCAACCTAGACTATTTACTGCATATGGTTTGTTTAATTGCTCCGGTGGGATAAAGTTTTATGGAGTGTATCTTGTAATAGTGGATGCCAAGCATTGAATGTCGAATTGTGGCTAGCCCCGTGATACCTATAACAGAATTTTGAAGTGTAGCCTGATATATAAATGGTGATTCAAAGCAGAGACAGATATGGTGATAACAGAATTTTGAATATGGCCTGATTTTGAATATGGAATGATTTTGCATATATATATGGTGATATAAAGCAGATTTTTAAATGATTTTTTCTCCATATCAAAATCATTTTTAAAGCAGAGATATACATTGTAATTCTCCATATCAAAATCATTTTTTTTTAAAGCAGTGGAATTTTTTTAAGAGCATTTTTTTTGCCATCAGAAGTATATATCACCAAAAGTTTTTTCAGCAGAAGTAACCTTTACAGAATGCATTCAATCATCTCTATGATAGGAATAGTTCTCACTGGCAAAGAGAACTATCCTGACTGGTCCCGGATGGTACAGCACACCCTCATTTTCAATGAGCTGTGGCAAGGAGTGTGTGTCGGAGAAGGAGACAATGACCCAGAAAAGCCCACACCAGACAAAGAGCTTGCCATCTGGGAAAACAAGAACAGCAAAGCGTATGCATTAATAGCAGCCTCTGTAAATAAGGAGGTAAGTCGTCACCTTACAACATGTACAACTGCCTTTGAAGCTTTACAAAAACTGAAAGAGCTCTATGACTCACATTCTGCACTTGAAGTTGTGCAACTTATGATCAAACTCTTCACTCTTGAACTGCAAAATAATGACCCTCTTGCTCTTGCATCTGAAATAAAATCTATAGTGCATGACATCGATTCCACTAAAGTTAAGCTAGATATATCTCTTATTGCTTTCCTCAAGGAACTATATCCTACATACTCCAATTATCTTGAGTCTTTGCAAGCAAATGGAAATCTTAAGGATATAACCTTTGAATCTCTTGTGAAAAAGTTTGCTGAAAAGGAAAAAGCCTTTGGAAAGAAGACAGTCCCTGAATCTTCTGAAGAGACTGTATGCATGGCTAATAAAGAAAAATATACTGCTCAAGATTCTACAAGAGGAAGAGGTGGACGAAGAGGAAGAGGAAGATACTTCAGAGGCAGGGGGGGCAGACATCCTAAAGAAGAAAAGGCAGATTTACATTGTATTCGCTGTAAAAGAAATGGATCACATGATGCCTCTACATGCAAGCTACCATGGGACAAAATTGAGCAGAGAAGAAACCAACAGAAAGGTGAAAATGATGATACAGACAAAGGTAAAGCACCTGAATCCGCTCACTATATTGAGGCACAATGTAACATTGGAGTAAATGAAGATTTGTTTAACACTTCACTTGCTTCCTGGAAAAATGAATGGCTGCTTGATTCAGGAGCAACCTGTCACATGACTCATAGAAAAGACTTTTTTGAAGATTTCACTCACAATGTTGATGGAGTAGTTTACTTTGCAGATCAGTCAAAAATCAAGCCATCAGGGCTTGACAAAATCAGGCTTAAACTGCCTAGTCTCTCAGACTTTCTTCTTGATCATGTTTTATATCTCCCACAGCTCAAGAGAAACTTGTTGTCCTTGGTCCACATCCGCCAGCAAGGTCACTCCATTCATATGTTTGATGGCAAGTTTGAGGTGAGAAAATCATCTGATCACTCACTTGTCATGAGGGGAATAGAAGAAGAAAGACTTCTCAAATTGCAAGGAACATCTGCTCATAAACAACATTTCTCATATATTACTCATCATGAAGAAGGTACTCTTCCATCAAGTTTATTATGGCATGCTAGATTTGGACATTTAAACTATGACAATCTCCGTTTATTCAAGAAAAATGGTGTGGCTGGTTTGCCTACAATTCCTAGAAAACTTAAGCAATGTGATGCTTGCATTCTAGGAAAGCATAGCAAACAATGATTTCATGACTCACATTCAAGAGCACATAGGAAGCTTGAACTTATTCATTCAGATTTATGTGGTCCAAGGCCTGTTCCTTCTGCAAATGGAAATAAATATATCATGACATTTATTGATGACTACACCAGAATGTGTTGGGTTTATTTATTGAAGAACAAATCTGATGCTTTCCTAACATTCAAGGATTTTCATAAATGGATTGAAAATGATGCACAATCTCATATTGGGTCTATTCGCACTGATAATGGAAAAGAATATACATCAAATGAATTTGAACAATATCTTCGCCAACATGGGATTAAACATCAAACAACTGTGCCTTATAATCCCCAACAGAATGGTGTAGCTGAAAGAATGAACAAAACAATTTTGAATATGGTACGATCCATGCTTTTTTTCAAAAATGTAAAGATAATGTTTTGGGCTGATGTTGTTCTATGTGCTGCATATATAAAGAATAAATGTCCATCTAGTGCTATAAGAAACAAGACTCCTTATGAATTATGGTATGGACATGTTGCTTCGGTCAAACATCTCAGGATTTTGGTTCCACCTGTTATGCTTTGATACCAAAGGTACATAGAAACAAACTTGGTGCTAGAAGTCGTAACTGTATTTTCTTGGGGTATTCAAATACCTCCAAAGCATATCGCCTCTATGATGAAGAAAATAAAAATTTTGTTATATCTAGAGATGTAATTTTTCTTGAAACATCCAAATCTGACAATGTTGTTGAGCGACAACTTGATCGCTTGGATAGATTCGCAAAAATGAAATCATTTCAAGAATTTGAAAATCAGATTTCACATCTTGAAGGGGGGATTCCTATACTAGATCAACATGTGGAATCGTCTTCTGAAGAAGATTCTCCCCCATCTGAAACTCCAACAACGGATGATGCTTTAAGTGATGTAATTGATAGAATTGGGAGGCTCAATCTTGATTCACTCCCAACTCAATCAACAGAGCAGCCTGGACCATCTCAGAAAGGTCCCCCAAAGTGGCTGACAAAGACACTTGAAAGTGTTCATCCTGATGAAATTGGAAAAACAGGAACCAGAAATGCAAATCGACAAAATGGAGGTGATGTAGATGACTCTAATTCACCTGTTGATATGGATGTTTCTTATGATTGTGAATTGAACTTGTCTACAGATTTTGAACCAACTTCCTTTAAAGAAGCTGCTTCTCATGATGAATGGAAAGAGGCAATGCAAAAGGAGTATGATGCCCTCATAAAGAACGACACTTGGAAGCTGGTTGATCCTCCATTTGGAACCAAACCAATTGACTGCAAGTGGGTCTACAAGAACAAGTACAAATCTGATGGCTCACTTGACAAGCACAAAGCTAGGCTTGTGGCAAAAGGTTTTGCATAGAAGGAAGGGGTCGATTATGAGGAAACTTTTGCCCCCACAGCAAAATGGGCCGCCATCCGGACACTCTTTGCACTAGCAGCTCATAACGGTTGGAAAGTCCATCAAATGGATGTAAAAACTGCCTTCTTGAATGGAGATCTAAAAGTGAATGTTTTTATGTCCCAGCCTAAGGGATTTACTGTGAAAGGACATGAACATAAAGTATGCAAATGTGTGAAGTCCTTGTATGGCCTCAAACAATCACCACGAGCCTGGTATGAAAAACTAACTAAGCATCTTTTGAAACTCAACTTCAATCATTTTGATCTTGATGATGCAACTTTATTTGTCAAGAAAGTTGGCAAAATAGTTGTATATCTTGTGGTCTATGTAGATGATCTTTTAATGACAGGGAACAATGAAAGCTACATTGCATCCATAAAGAAAGAATTGTGGAAAAGTTTTGAAATGATTGATTTGGGCTATGTTCATTACTATCTTGGCATTGAAGTAACCCAACATCCAAAGTCCATATTTCTTTCTCAAAAGAAATACATTGGAGATTTGTTAAACAGATTTGGCATGACAGAGTGCAATCCTCTTACCACTCTAATGGAACAAAACTTAAAGCTCACATCTATTGAAGGAAAGGAATTTGAGGATGCAACAAAGTATAGACAGCTTGTAGGAAGTCTCAACTACCTTACTACTACCAGACCAAACATTTCATTGCTATTGGAATCCTCTCCAGGTTTATGCAAAAGCCTTGTGAGGGACATTGGTCTGCTACAAAAATAGTTCTAAAGTACTTGAAGGGAACTCAAGACTATGGAATCAAGTACACACAGGTGGATGACTTCAGTTTGATCGGATACTCTGATTCAGACTTCGATGGAGACAAGGAAACTGGAGTATCTGCTTCAGGATATGCTATGAGTCTTGGATCAGGAGCTGTCTCCTGGAGATCATGCAAACAATCAGTTCTAGCAGATTCCACAACAGAAGCAGAATACGTGGCAGCAGCTGAAGCAAAAAAAGAAATTGTGTGGCTGAAGAAAATTCTTGAAGATTTGCAGGTAAAACAAGTACAATCAACTCCACTCATGATTGACAACACCTCTGCAATAAATTTGGCCAAGAACCCAAAGTTCCATGATCAAACGAAGCATATCAATACTAAATATCATTTGATTCGACATCATGTTGAGGCCAAAACAATCCATCTCATTCATTGTTCCACAAATGAGCAAATTGCAGTCATCTTCACCAAAGCACTTCGAAGGGAAAATCTTGAACGATTCAGAATGATGCTTGGACTCACCAACATCCCTTCAGATTAAGGGGGGGAATTTCGACACCTAATCTTCATGATTGGGGGAATTTTATGTAAATAAATAAATTAGGAATGTGAACATTCATCGGGAGATGAACTGAACAATCACTCCCTATTGTATATAACAATGACCTACCTATGGAATAAGATACGAATCAGTTGTTTGTTTTAGTGGGTTTACTGCCTGGCCTAACAGTATTAGATATCAAAGTATTTAATGAATGCTATAAATCTTGTTATATCCTTTCCTCTTCTCTTCTACAAAAATAATTAGTGTTTTATGTACTAATAGATCTAAAAGTATTTAGTGAATGCTATAAAGATTGTTATACCCTTTCCTCTTCTCTTTTACAACCATATTTAACCTTATTATTCATCTTCCTTAGTTGGAAGCTAGCATGTTGATTATATATATGAAAGGTATCATCCACGAGAACTGAAATGAATAAAAACCATTCTTTTAAAAACATTACTAGTTCTTGGCATAGTTTTCTAAGCAAAAACTATCTCAAGCAAATAACATGACAAATGTGTTTCATGTTTGGAATGGTTTCTAGGTATAAGCAAGTAGATATCAAATCTTAGATTTCTCATTGTATACTAAGAGAGCTATTTGTAAAGAAAATGTCAAATATCTAAGGCTTGATAGCGTATTTGATGAAAGACAAGGAGAATGCTCTCAATATCACTAGTGTCAATGGATAAGTGTTATGTACAACAATTACCATTTCACTACCATTTATTTCAAAAGTATTCATAGGGAAAGGAATTCCTTCTTGTTTATGAACTTGTATGAAGAAGGTATAATGAAGAGGACCTTCATATTGAATAGCATAAATTGCTGTATAAATAACTATTGGCAATAGCAATCTAGCTGCATAAGCATTAGATTGGCTTACCATTCATAAGTGATATGTGGCACGAGAAATGGGCATCTTGAGAAAACACAATTGTTCGTGAAAATATAAATGGGATGGTTGTTCCAGTGAAATACATTCTAATTGTACTTGTCACCTGAGTAATATGGATTCAAATATTTATGTTATATATAGAAGTGCACACTCACATAAATTATATAATGGAATAGACAACAATAAATTGAGTCTATAAATATAAAAATAAATTGATAATTTCTTGAGGGATGAGAAAAGGAGAAATAAATGTATCATCTATGTTTCCAACCACTCTAATAAGTTACATCTATCTTCTCTTGGAAAATACAAAGTTTGGATTAGATTCTAATTAACTATAGTTAAAATTTTGGTCAACGCATTGATGATAACAGTGAACATGAAATTGATACTACATTTAAGATAATTTTCCTTCCATCGTCCTTTTTATAGTTCTGCACAATGGTAGTAGTGAAAGTGTAAAACCAACCCGTAGAAACTGTGATGACCAACTTTTCTCTTTGATACCTCTATAAATCTGATGCATTACACTTCACACTCATTTATAACGTAAAATATAACTACAGAAGAAATATTCTCTTCATGTTGGTGTTCACGTAGAACAAAAGAATGAACATATTTGATTACATGATATAAATATAGGGTATTTTAATATATAATAGCTAATAGCAAATGGGTTCCTACTATAGATAAATAACATTATGTTGGAAACCACAAGAAGATTGAAATCGATGCACCACTTTGATCATACCATTTAGTTATATATCCCACTCATTTAATATTAGCAAATATGCTATCCATGACTCCTTGGAAAGGAGATGGATGAAGTGAATATGGATAAAGATGAAGTGAATAGGACCTTTGGTTTATTTATGGCTATGGAAATTGGCAAAGGAAAAGAGGTAATAATTGGAATTTAATTATGAAAAAAGGAAAATATTAGAAAAGGAAGGTAAAGAGACACAAATTTGCCTGCAATGGAAATTAGAGGAAAATGAAGAAAATTGAGACATCAATGATAAAAAGGCTTTAGAGAAATAGTTGACAAGTTTTTTTATATCTGGTTTGGCTCTCTCCTTTCATTCTCTCTCTCATAAAATCTTGCAAAATTAGAGAATTATTCGAGAACTTAGTCATTCACTTGGATTTGGAGAAATGAAAGAAGGCAATAAAAGGAAGGAAAAGGACAAGCAAAGGAAAGTGAAGGAAATCAAGGAGAAGGTTCAATAAACAACTTTAGCACGAGGATTCAGCAGGTAACAAGTTGCATGCATGATTTCCTTAATGAGGTGTGAATGAATCGTACATGCATTTGTTTATTTGGTTCATTTGTTGTCATTGGCATGGTTTTTTTCCTAGTTTGATAGTGGTTCAATCCTTTCCTTGCAATTGCCTAGATAGCCATGGTGTGTTGGGATTCATCCTTGGTTGAGCTCTCTATTTCCAGAAGGTTTTGGAACTAGGTGATCTCGTGTGAGAAAAATTTCCAAGGGTTGTGTATGGAGGTGTTTTTCTCTAGGAAGTCATCGAGAGGTGGGTGGAGACAAGAAAATTCCCCAAGGTGTGGTGAAGGAGTTCTAAGGCATCCAAGCTTGGTTTAATTTTATGATATTCAGACCAGTTTAGGCGACATCATGGTAGCTTGAGGGTCGAGGTGGTAGGAGAGTCCTGGATATTCTCTCCACGTCTGAATGGCATCCACCATCTATGTGTACCAGCTCCTGAAGGTCGTTTCATTGATTTCCTTGATGTTGGGATTCCTCGATGCCCTCCATGGTTCATTCTTAAGAGATTGATTCTTTTACAAACATATCGGTAATTATACATATCAAAGGCTTGATGAAGCTCCCCAAGTAAATGATGAAGCGAATGGATGGAAGTAGGTGGCAAGGTATGGCACCATTGATTAACATGACCTTCAAGGGTGAGGAAGAAAATCACACAAGAAAACTCTTCGTCATTGATTTCGTAAGATTTACAAAATTTAATAAAATAAAAAATGTGCTCAATTATGGATGTTCCATCCTCACCATCAAAATTTAATTGGGACAAGTGATAGAGAGGCTCATGAGGGATTGAAAATTGATAAAGGGAAAAATTAGAGAAACACCGTGGGAGTAAGGTTTGAGCATGAGTCGTTATAGATAAGATATTCGAGCTAGATTCAACGGGCTCAGCTTGTCATCTAGCCCTCCTTCTAGCACCATTATTGACGGTGCTAGAAATCTGTCAACCAAGGGATCTCGACTCTCCCAAATGTGAATTCGGCTAGGACGTGGAAGTCCCTGACTTGCTCGAATTTTACGTATGTTAATATAAGTTATTTTCCCTATTGCGACCTATGAGAAATCGTACTTTTTATTATGTTGATTTGATTGCTATTTTTTCATGGTCAATATTCTTGTTATAAGAATGGTCCTATGATGTGCTCTGACTATGACTCTCATTCATGATTTGATAAGTATTTGAATGGTCGATGAATGCATGGGCTAACAAGTGTTGTTTCACCTAATTGATAAGGAATTAGACCTTATTAATGATTCTTAGATGACGTTTAGAGATTTATAATCATATATGCACTCATGACCCATAACGTATATGTTTACCATATGTTTGACGAAATGTCTAATGTGTACTAGGCAATCTAGTTAGATTTCTTGCTTCAAGTTTGACTTTTTGCCATTGTGATCATCTCAATCATGACTATGGAAAGTTACAGGCAATTTTCAGCAGTGGCATGGAGGCCATCATAAAAAAGTCACACATATCCTAGAACCGCATGCACAGAACAGGGGATCTTTGGCCATAACAACATGCAAGAAAGCTTATGAGTGTTGTTGGTGCTTCATAACCACACAGATGCAATGTTATGGGTGTAGTTTTGGAGTTTCTCTTGAGAAAATAGATCTATCCATTTGAGAGATTGATCACCTGGGTTGGCTATCAATGGATTGATCAGCCGGCTTAATTGTCAAGCTCGTGAGTGGTTTACAACCCCTAAGGGAGCTCTATTAGTTGTAGGTTTGTAGGCCTCACTTCCATAACTAGAACTTGAAAGTTGGGTCATGTCTATAGGAAAAGAAGATTTAAGTGGGGTGAGGTTACCATCATGAGAGGGGTAATTCTATTACTGATGCATATGTCATTAGCCCTAAGGGGTAATTCTATTATTGTGGCATATGTCATTACCCCTAACTACTAATTTTTCTTGTAACTTTGTATTTTTTTATTATGGGTGGTTCACTTCATTTCCGCTTTGGTTAGGAAGTCAACACCTATAAATTGAGCATTACAAATATTGTTATGTACATGAGAACCTAATGGATAGCACAACAATGTATTTATGACAATCTACACATTATTGCTTCCATGATTATAAAACCTTCTCATTTGAATAACAAAATCTTCTTTTAAATTATGTTATTAAAGATAAGCTTTAGTGACAGGATCAAGAAAGAAAAAATACACATGATAATCTTCAAAATCCAATAAAATAATACTTTAATTAAGCATAAATTAAATTGAAATGAACTAAAAACTCAAATTAGTTAGATTCCAAAAATGCTTCTTTCAAAATTAAATTAAATTAAATAATCATATTCCATTGGATATCTCATTGATGCTTATATCATTGGTTGATAACAAATATTCTAGTAAATTGCAAATATTTAAAATATATATACCAAAAGGATGAAAGCTGCATCTCTTTATCAAACATTTTTTGCTTTTTTAACTCTTCACCACACAAGACGGAGTATCTCTAATATCTAGTGGTGATGAATAAATATTCGAGATTCATGTCCATGCAACCTCGATCGCCTAGGCATTCTTGCTATCTGCTGTATCTTCCATCGATCCTTACTAGGAGGGAGAGGGAGTTGAAGATGAGATCGAGGAATGGAATTTTTAGTGTTGGTCGTAAGGCAGGACCGAGAGAATGCACGGGAGGGTTCTGTTTGTTGGTTACTCATGCAGGCTCTCTTTTCTTGGTTTTATTGCAATTTGCTTCAAATCCAACATACATTTCTACTGTTCTGTTTGCCACACATAATCATGTTGGCACATCAAGCATACATTTCTAGTCTTCGCATCTTGGTACATCAAACATACATTTCTACTGTTCAATTGATGGGTGTGAAACTATGTTGGCACTGGATTCAGGGTGAAACAGATCTTTGGAAGATTATTTGGGGTCGGAAATACAATATTCCCTCCTCTTGGAAAGATAGACTACGAGTGCAAGGTATTCCAAGAGGATCCTGAATTTGGAATTTATCCTCTATGAATAAAGAGTTAATCCATAATCATACATTCTCGAAAATAATGGATGGGATTAGATATTTATTCTGGCAAGATTTGTTGCAACAAGGGGAAAAGCTCTTCAGTCGTCAGGACCTTTCTGAGATCTTACTTTAACCAATAGAACCCATAATTTGATAGTCAATCAATTTTAGGAACCTCTCTCATTGACTACATAAGGGAACACAATTGGAACAATCTCCCCAGCTGAAATCAATGGGAATTATTTGATACAGATCTACACTCTAGAATGATCGTTACTTCTAATGGGTCGAATATTCTTCGATGGGAATAAAAAACCAAAGGCATGTTCACCATAAAAGAATCTTATCAGTTGGCAACAAAGGAACCTTAGGACCAATATAATCCCCTCTACAGAAAAATATGGACGTTACAATTTTGCACAAAAGTGACGTACTTCATGTCACTAGAGTGCAGTTCTCATATTTTCACTTGGGACCTATCACAAAAGATAGGAATCCACGGGCCTTCCTTCTACAGCAGGTGTGCCTCTCAAAATGAAACTATTGAGCATATTTTTAACATATTCCCCTTTGTAGCTCAGCTCTGGTAGAATATTGACTCTCTTTTTGATCACCTAGACCAAGATAATACCAATATTTGATCGACTATTGAGACATAGAGGCAAGGAATCTTCTCTAGTCCTCTCCTAAATGGATCTTGTCATCTCTCCCTTGGGTTTCTTCTTTAGGAAATATGGAAAGAAAGGAATAGAAGGATTTTCAAAGAGAAAAATATCCCATATTCAGAGATTTATGAAAGAATTCTCCAAAACATTAGAGAAACTATCCTTCTAGAGAAATGAAAATCTAATCATAGGAATGTTACACCTAAAGAAGTGTGGATCCTTTATTTCCTAAAGTTTTCCTTGCAAATGTTGCCCCCTCATTGTGGAAGTCAAAGGTGCCTCCCCGAAAATCCCCCTTGCAATTCTTCTGCCCTATTGATGGCTTTCTTAAGCTCAACCTTGATGGAGCATACAAAGGTAAGCCAGGAGACGTGGGCTTTGGAGGTATCTTCAGAGACCCATAATGTCAGGTGGTTCAAATATATGCTTCGGATTATGGCTTGGCTAGCAACAATGAAGCAGAATTCAATGTAGTAAAACATGGTTTGCTGATCACAAGACAGGAAGGGTTTAATAAACTGGTGGTTGAAGGAAACTCCACACTCATCATAGATAATATAAGAAAGGTTAGTCAAGGTTCCTAGTGGGAAAATATCAGTAAAAGTTGGAGGAATGCTCATTTGATTTAAGACATTAATGATCTTATTCAATATCATTCCCTCGCATGTTCATCACACCAGTAACAAAGAAGTGGACTTCCTATAAAATCGGGAATGCCTTCATTTGAGTAAGAATATAGATGATCCTTGGGTAAGTGAGACCCAAGAAGAGGGGTTGGATTAGCTGACTCTAATTTTGGACCAGGACTTGGCTCCTAATCAGAACCCTTGATCGGGGTTCGAGCTAGCTAGAGATCCACATGGGGATTGTCACCATGATTGATCATTTAATCGTAAGGGTTGGTGGGTGTCCTCTCCCATGCCCTAAGATGCTCCTCCTCCTTAATGATATCAAGGGTCATAGATCACAACAGATCCATGACATGTAGTTGAGCAAGCTATTAAAATTCCACGTGGTGGGAAAGGAGGATGATATGCAAATTTTTTTTTGGCAATCTAACTCATGTTATGGGTATCTTAGGATGCCTCAGACAACTATTTTTGTGTTCACTATGTTGGAAATGCAAGTAGGAAACTTTGTCACAATCTGTATTTACTCGGGGATGGCACAAATGGTCTGGTATATTCTTATGCTTATCTTATTCACTGTCTTGGGGGCTGCGATTAGTGATTCACCTTGTGTTTAGAGGGGCAAAGAAACAATGGTGAATTGGAAAGTTTTTGTGATTACAAGCTCTAGATTTCTCAACTATGTTATCTCAATCTCCGTAGTTTTTGGAAATATTCTACCTCGTATGGGTATGATTCATGGTTTCTAGGTCATATTTATTATGTTTACTCTACATGTTGAATGTCAGCCATACCATTCTGAGTTTAAAGTGCCTTGGAAAACCCTGAGGAAGGAAAGGGTTCAAGCATTTGGACGAGGCCGAGTCTATGGACTCCGATCTTAGGAGTGTAAAGGGGTCGTTGTTGTCATTCAGAAGGTGCCTCACATTACAGGAGGTCTCTTCATTTTCTCTCAGTATTGGCTTGGGTAGTGGATTTATGTTGTGGTGCAGTGTCGTCTGGTGCTATCTCTGTCCTTTTGTCCTACTATTATGTTTAAGTTTGATTTTTGATTTTTTTCTGCATTGTTGTTACTCTAGGTCCACCTAAGTCCCTTCTTCCTCTAGCCTTTGCACAGTGGTTTGGGTCTCAAGTGTGGGTAGGTTAGAGAAATTTGAAGAAGGGTGATTCAACTCTATTAATCATGCTGAAGACTCCTCTTGGAGGTGGTGCCTCTGAGTGCAGAGATCGTGGTTACAAGAATCGAGGTGGAAAGGGCAAGGAAAATGGCTTGACATTGAGTAGACCTTAACGCCAACGTGGAAGGAAAACATATATTGAGATTTTGCAAAACACCATTCAGGCCTATTGTGTAGGGACCTCGACCGATGTAAAGAATCTAATTTCAACTTGAGAGACTGAATTAAATTTGAAATTCTAGATTGAGTCGCTGGTGGAGGATTGGAGAAAATTGATTCTCGATCCTGTCTTATGAAATGTATTGCTTCTAAAGAAATGGCTTCCTCTTTCAATATAACTAAAAATGGGGATCATAACCTGGGCCTCAAAGACATTCAGAAATAACTCCAGTTAATTCAACTCGAGCTGCAACACAGAATGCTCACCTTGGCTGCATTGAGCACTACATTCCCTATTTGCCTCAATCTAAACTGTCAGGCTCAAGTGCAGAAGATCATGCTCCTGTGGAATCGTGAGATGACTAGCTGATGGAATGTACTATAAGATAATTTTTGGATTATATTTTGATGTATATGTTGAATAAAATCTACGTTTATAGTTTTATGTTTAGTGTGTGGTTCACAGACAATGAGTCCTATAAGGCTTAGATAAACAAACTTAGATTATTTATCTTTTGGATGGCTTATAATGCGGTTCAGTGGCCAACAAACCTGGTTTCCATTAGGTAGGTTGAGGCCACTGAAGGTTTCTTATGTGTGTAACCTGCCTGATTATTGAAATGAATGAATGGAAAGGTATTGCTAAGATTACAACAACAAAAAAGTTGACCACATCCAAGAACATGTCTCCTACTCCCATCTAATCATTTAACCCTTTTATTACGCCACATCTTAACTAATTCATGCTAAGACCTAATTATTTTTCCTTCGTAAATTTTTCATTATGTTTTCATATGTGAAAATATTTGAAGTTATATGAGATATCTCTAAGTGGATAAATTGAGCATAAATTTCCCTATCTTCTAGTAATGTTACACACAAAGTCTTATGTTAGAATTTGTTTACTTTTATGATACCTATATATGAATGGTTATATTATTTTCCATATTTCATATGATTAAATTTTTGTCTTTGTGTTAGAACCATTTGAATATCATTCCTAGGTGTTTTCTACAGTAACAGATCTCAAAGTATTTAGTGAATGCTATAAATCTTGTTATATCCTTTCCTCTTCTCTTCTACAACCATAATTAACCTTAATATTCATCTGCCTTAGTTTGAAGTTAGCATGTTCATTATATACATGAAAGGTATCATCCATGAGAACTGAAATGAATGAAAACCTTTCTTTTAAAAACATTACTGGTTCTTGGCATAGTTTTCTAAGAAAAAACTATCTCAAGAAAACAACATAACCAATGCCTTTCATGTTTGGAATGGTTTCTAGCTATAAGAAAGTAGATATCAAAGTTTAGATTTCTCATGGTATACTAAGAAATATACTTGTCAAGAAAATATCAACTATATAAGGTTTCATATCCTAATTTAAAATCAAGGAGAATGCTCTCAATATCACTAGTGTCAATGGTTAAGTATTATGTACAACAATTACCATTTCACTACCATTTATTTGCAAGTATTCATATGGAAATAAATGCCTTATTGTTTATGAATTTGTATGAAGAATATATAATGAGGAGGACCTTCATATTGAATATCATAAATTGTTGTATAAATAACTATTGGCAATAGTTTTCTAGCTCCATAATCATTAGATTGGCTTACCATCCATAAATGATATGTAGCTCGAGAAATGAATCATGAGAAAATACATATTTTCATGGCAACATAAATGGGATTGTGGTTCCAGTGAACTATATTCTAATTAGACTTGTCGCCTAAGTAATATGGCTTCAAATATTTCTGTTATATATAGAAGCGCATACTCACATAAATTATATAATGGAATAGACAACAATAAATTGAGTCTATAAATATAAAAATAAATTGATAACTTCTTGAGAGATGAGGAAAGGAGAAATAAAGGTATCATCTATGTTTCCAACCACTCTAATAAGTTACATTTATCTTCTCTTGTAAAATACAAAGCTTGGATTAGATTTGAGTTAAATATAGTTAAAATTTTGGTCAATGCATTGATGATAAGAGTGAACATGCAATTGCTACTACATGTAAGATAATTTTCTTTCCATTGTCCTTTTTATAGTTCTACATAATGGTAGTGGTGAAAGTGTAAAATGAACCCCTAGAAACTGTGATGACCAACTTTTCTCTTTGATACCTCTATAAATATGATACATTGCACTTCACACTCATTTATAATGTAAAATATAACAAGATAAGCAATATTCTCTTCATGTCTATGTTGATGTCCAACAAAAGAATGAACATATTTGATTACATGATAGAAACATAGGGTATTTCAATATGTAATAGCTACTAGAAATGGGTTCCTGTTATAGATAAATAACATTATGTTGGAAACCACACCAATATTAAAATCGATGCACCACTTTATTTCATACCATCTAGTCATATATCCCACTCATTGAATATTATCAAATCTGTTATCCGCGACTCCTTGGAAAGGTCAAAGATGAAGTGAATATGGATCAAGATGAAGTAAATAAGACTTTTGGTTAATTTATGGTTGTGGAAATTGGCAAAGGTAAAGAGGTAACAAATGTAATTTAATTATGAAATAAAGAAAAATAGGAGAAAAGGAAGGTAAAGAGACACAAATTTCATCCAATGGAAATTATAGGAAAATGAAGGAAAATGAAGAAAATTGAGACATCAATAATAAAAAGGCTCAAAGAAACAGTTCACAACTTTTGTTAGTTATGCTTTGGCTCTCTCTTTTCATTCTCTCTCTCACTGAGTCTTGAAAACTTAGAAAATTCTTGGAGAACATGGGCATTCACTTAGATTTGGAGAAAGGAAATTACAAAAGAAAAGGAAGGTAAAGGAAAAAGAAAAGCAACATGAAGGATTTCAGGGAGAAGATTTGATAAAAAAATTCAACATGAGGGTTCTGAAGGTAATAGGTTGCATGTGTGATTTCCTTACTGAGGGGTGAATGCATGGTACATGCATTTGTTTATTTGGTTCATTTTTTGGCATTGACATGGTTTTTTACTGCTTTGTTTGTGGTTCCAACATTTCCTTGCAATTTCTTGGATAGCCATGGTGTGTTGGGATTCATCCTTGGTCGAGCTCTCGATTTCCAAAAGGTTTTAGAACTAGGTGTTGTGGTCTCAAGAAAAATCCAAAGGGTTATGGATGGAGGTGTTTTTCTCTAGGAAGTTGTCGAGAGGTGGGTGGAAAAAAGAAAAATCCTCAAGGTGTGGGTGAAGGAGTTCTGAGGAATCCAAGCTTGGTCTATTTTTATGATCTTTGTACCAGTTTAGGCAAGATCATGGTAGCTTGAGGGTCAAGGTGGTTTAACCTCGAGATTCCCTATTTTATTTTTTATTGTTTTATCCCATGATATCTCACATTCATGCTTGGAATATGGCATGGGAGTTATTGTCTAAAATAAATACTTGGTTCACCCAAACTATGATCGGTTTGGGTGTGGAAGTCCTTGACTTGCTCGGATTTTACATAAGTTAATATAAGATATTTTCCCTATTGCGACCTATGAGAACTCGTACTTGTTATTATGTTGATTTGACAGCTAGTTTTTCATGGTCAATATTCTTGCTATTTGTTGGTTATAAGAATGGTTCTATAATGTGATCTAACTATGGCTCTTATTCATGACCTATAACTTATATGTTTACCATATGTTTGACGAAATGCCTAATGTGTACTAGGTAGTCTAGTTAGATTTATTGCTTCAAGATTGAATTTTTGCCATTGTTATCATCTCAATCACGATTATGGAAAGTTGCAAGCAATTTTTAGCAGTGGCATGGAGGCCATCATAAAAAATTCACACATATCCTAGAACCACATGCACAGAACAGGGGATCTTTGGCCATAACAACACACAAGAAATCTTATGAGTGTTGTTCGAGCTTCATAACCGCACAGATGCAATATTATGGGTGTAGTTTGGGAGTTTCTCTTGAGAAAATAGATCCATCTAAGAGATTGATCACCTGGGTTGGCTCTCAAGGGATTGATCACTCGAGTTAATTGTGAAACTTGTGAGTGGTTTGCAACCCCTAAGGGAGGTCAATTAGTTGTAGGTTTCTAGACCCCACTTCCATAACTAGAACTTGAAAGTTGGGTCATGTCATTATAGCACTCAACTCATATTTAACCTAGAGAGCTTGTACAAGAGAGTAAATGTGGGAGGGTCATTTATAGTTCTCCAGAATGGTAGTGGTGAAAGTGTAAAACCAACCCCTAGAAACTATCAAAACCAATGTTTCTCTTTGATAACTCTATAAATTTGATACATTACACTTCACACTCATTTATAACATGAAATATAACTACATAAGCAGTATTCTCTTGATGTCGGTGTTGATGTCCAACAAAAGAATGAACATATTTGATTACATCATAGAAATATAGGGTATTTCGATATGTAGTAGCTAATAACAAATGGGTTCATGCTATAGGTAAGTAACATTATGTTGGAAACGGCACCAAGATTGAAATCAATGCACCACTATGATGAGATGATAAGATATATAGTTATATATCCCACTCATTGAAGATTAGAAGATATGTTATCCGCAAATCTTGGGAAAGCACAAAGATGAAGTGAATATGGATCAAGAATAGCCCCTTTGCACAGAAAAATGTATATGAAGAGCCTTGAAAAGTGACATGAAAAGATACCTAGATCACAAGTTTGAAAGCCTTTAAATATTGAAGACTTGTGTGATTACTTCCTATAAGGCATAATTTTGAGTTGTTCAAAGAAAATATTATTGGCGGGGAGGACATAGAAAGGTTAAATAAGTTAAATTTCCAGCACAAAATCAATAGTGGTATATTTTTTATAAACTGTCATGAAAGAGTAAAGAAATAATTTATCATCTTCAAGAAGTTTATGAATAGATTCGTCTTAGAATGCATATCTTTCACCTCTCTCAAATTTGACCACATCCAAGAACATGTATGGCACTCCCATCTAATCATTTAACCCTTTTCTTATGCCAAATCTTAAAGAATTTATGGTGAGACCCAAACATGGATGTGGTGGTAGGGGAATCATCATCGCCATAGTCCATTTCATTGATTCCTTCATCCATGGCCAGCAAGTTACTTTATTCCTCCTTTTGTCTATAGGAAAAGAAGATTTAAGTAGGGTAAGGTTACCATCATGAGAGGGGTAATTATATTATTGTTTCTTGTGCCATTAGTTCTAAGGGGCAATTCTATTATTGTGGGATATGCCAATACCCCTAACTACTAATTTTTCTGGTAACTTTGTATTTTTTTATTATGGGTGGTTCACTTCATTTCCTCTACGGTTAGGAAGTCAACAACTATAAATTGAGCATTACAAATATTTTTATGTACATGAGAACCTAATGGATAACACAACAATGTATTTATGACAATCTACACATTATTGCTTCCATGATTACAAAACCTTCTCATTTGCATAGCAAAAGCTTCTTTTAAATTATGTTATTAAAGATAATCTTTAGTGACACAGTCAAGAAAGAAAAAATACACATGATAATCTTCAAAATCTAATAAAATAATACTTTAATTAAGCATAAACTAAATTGAAATGAATTGAAAACTCAAATTAGTTGATTCCAAAAATGCTTCTTTCAAAATTAAATTAAATTAAATAATCATATTCCATTGGACATCTCATTGATGCTGATATCATTGGTTGATAATAAATATTCTAGTAAATTGCAAATATTTAAAATATATATACCAAAAGGATCAAAGTTGTGTTTCTTTATCAAACATTTTTGTTTTTTTAACTGCTCACCACACAAGATGGAGTATCTCATAAAGTATTGACGTTGATATCTAGTGGTAATAAATAAATATTCGGTATTCAGGTCGCAAGGCGGGACTAGGAGAATGCACGGGAGGGTTCGGTTTGTTGGTTACTCATGCAGGCTCCCTTTTCTTGGTTTCATTGCAATTCGCTTCAAATCCAACATACATTTTTACTATTATGTTTGCTGCACACAATCATGTTGGCACATCAAACATACAATTTTACTCTTTGCATCTTGGCACATGAAACATACATTTCTACTGTTCAAGTGATGGGTGTGAAACTATGTTGGCACTGGATTCAGGGTGAAACAAATCTTTGGAAGATTATTTGGGGCTGGAAATACGATATGCCCTCCTCTTCGAGAGATAGACTACGAATGCAAGGTATTCCAAGAGGATCCTGAATTTGGAATTTATCCTCTATGAATAAAGAGTTAATCCATAATCATACATTCTCGAAAATAAGGGATGGGATTAGAGATTTATTCTGGCAAGATTCATTGCAACAATGGAAAAGCTCTACAGTCGTCAGGACCTCGCTGAGATCTTCCTTTTACCAACAAAACCCATAATTGTATAGTCAATCAGTTTTGGGAACCTTTCTCGTTGACTATATGAAGACAACAGAAAAGGGAACACAATTGGAACAATCTCCCCAGCTCAAAGCAATGGGAATTATTTGATATAGAGCAACACTCTAAAATGATCGTTATTTTTGATGGGTCGAATATTCTTCGATGGGGATAAAAAACCAAAGGCATGTTCTCCAAAAAAGAATCTTATCAGTTGGCAACAAAGGAACCTCAAGACCAGTATAATCCTCTCTGGTGAAAAACATGGACATGACAATTTTGCACAAAAGTGACGTACTTCATGTCACTAGATTGCAGTTCTCATATTTTCACTTGGGATCAATTAAAAAAGATAGGAATCCATGGGCCTTCCTTCTATAGCAAGTGTGCCTCTCAAAATGAAACTATTGAGCATATTTTTAACATATTCCCCTTTGTAGCTCAGCTCTGGTAGAATATTGACTCTCTTTTTGGTCACCTAGACCGAGATAATACAAATATTTGATCCACTATTGAAACCTAGAGGCAAGGAATCTTCTCTAGTCCTCTCCTAAATGGATCTCTACATCTCTCCCTTGGCTTTCTTCTTTAGGAAATATGGAAAGAAAGGAACAGAAGGATTTTCTAAGAACAAAAGATCCCATATTTAGAGATTTATGAAAGAATTCTCCAAAACATTAGAGAAACTATCCTTCTAGAGAAATGAAAATCTAATGATAGGAGTGTCACACCTTAGGAAGTGTGGATCCTTTATTTCCTAAAGTTTTCTCTGCAAATGTTGCCCCCTCATCATGGAAGTTAAAGGTGCCTCCCCGAAAATCCCCCTCGCAATTCTTCTGCCCTCCTGATGGCTTTCTTAAGCTCAACTTTGATGGGGCATATAAAGGTAAGCTAGGAGCCATGGGCTTTGGAGGTATCTTCAGAGACCCATAGTGTCGAGTGGTTCAAATATATGCTTTGGATTATGGTTTCGCTAGCAACAATGAAGCAGAATTCAATGTAGTAAGACACAGTTTGCTAATCACAAGACAGGAAGGGTTCAACAAACTGGTGGTTGAAGGAAACTGCACACTCGTCATCGATACTATAAAAAAGCTTATTCAAGGTTCCTAGTGTGAAAATATCAGTAAAAGTTGGAGGAATACTCATTTGATTCAAGACATTAATGATCTTCTTCAATATCATTCCCTTGTACATTTTTCACACCATAAACAAACAAGTGAAATTCCTATAAAATCGGGGATGCCTTCATTCAAGTAAGAATATAGATGATCCTTGGGTAAGTGAGACCCAGGAAGAGGGTTTGGATTAGCTGACTCTGATTTTGGACCAGGACTCAGCTCCTAATCAAAACCCTTGATCAGGGTGCGAGCTAGCTGGAGATCCACATGGGGATCGTCACCATGATTAATCGTTTAATCGTAAGGGTTGGTGGGTGTCCTCTCCCATGCTCTAAGATGCTCCTTATCCTTAATGACCTGAAGGATCATAGATCGCTACAGATCAATGTTGTGTAGTTTAGCAAGCTATTAAAATTCCACGTGGGGGGAAAGGAGGATTACATGAAAAAATTTGTTTGGCAATCTAACTCATGTTATGGGTATCTTAGGATGCCTTAGAAAACTATTTTTGTGTTCGTTACATTGGAAATGCAAGAAGGAAACTTTGTAACAATCTATCTTTACTCAGGTATGGCACAAATGGTCTGGTATATTCTTATGCTTATCCTATTCATTGTCTTCGGGGCTGCTATTAGTGATTCACCTTGCATTTGGAGGGGCAAAGAAACAATGGTGAATTGGAAGCTTTTTGTGATCACAAGCTCTAGCTTTCTCAACTATGTTATCTCGATCTTCGTAATTTTCGGCAATACTCTACTTCGTATGGGCATGATTCATGGTTTCTAGGTCAAATTTTTTATGTTTACCCTACATGTTGAATGTGAGCCATACTATTCCGAGTTTAAAGTGCCTTGGAAAACCCTGAGGAGGGAAAGGGTTAAAGCATTTGGACGGGGCTGAGTCTATGGACTCTGATCTTAGGAGTGCAGAGGGGTTGTTGTTGTCATTCAGAACGTGCCTCACATTGTGGGAGGGCTCTTGATTTTCTCTGAGTATTGGCTTGGGCCGTGGATTTATGTTGTGGTGCAGTGTCATCTGGTGCTACCTCTGTCCTTTTATCCTACTATTATGTTTATGTTTGATTTTCGAATTGTTTTCTGTATTGTTGTTAATCCAGGTCCGCCTAAGTCCCCTCTTCCTCTAGCCTTTGCACAATGGGTTGGGTCTCGAGTGTGGGTAGGTGAGAGAAAGTCGAAGCAGGGTGGTTCAACTCTCTTAATCATGGTGAAGACTCCTCTTGGAGGTGGTGCCTCTGAGTGCAAAGATCGTGGTTGCAAGAACCAGGGTGGAAAGTGCAAGGAAACTGGATTGACATCGAGTTAGACCTCGACGCCAACGTGGAAGGAAAACATATATTGAGATTTTGCAAAACACCATTTAGGCCTATTGTGTAGGGACCTTGGCCGAGGTAAAGAATCTAATTTTGACTTGAGAGTCTGAATTAAATTTGAAGGTCTAGATTGAGTCGCTGGTGGAGGATTAGAGCAATTTGATTCTCGATCCTGGCTTATGAAATGTATTTCTTCTAAAGAAATGGCTTCCTCTTTCAATATAACTGAAAATGGGAATCTTGACCCAGGTCTCAAAGACATTCAGAAAGAAATCCAGTTAATTCAACTCCAGCTACAGCACAGAATGCTCACCTTGGCTGCATTGAGAACTACATTCCCTGTTTGCCTCAATCTAAACTGCTAGGCTCAAGTGCAAAAGATCATGCTCCTATGGAATCATGAGATGACTAGCTTATGGAATGTACTGTCTGATAATTTTTGGCTTCTATTTTGATGTATATGTCGAGTAGAATTTACGTTTATAGTTTTATGTTTAGTAGATGGTTTACAGACTATAAGTCCTATAGGGCTTAGATAGACAAACTCATATTCTATATCTTTTGGATGGCTTATAATGTTGTTCATTGGCCAACAAACCTAGTTTCCCATTAGGCGGGTTGAGGCCACTGAAGGTTTCTTATGTGTGTAACCTGCCTGATTATTGAAATGAATGAATAGAAAGGTATTGCTAATATTACAACAACAAAAAAATTGACCACATCCAAGAACATGTCTCCTACTCCCATATAATCATTTAACCCTTTTATTATGCCATATCTTAACTAATTCATGCTAAGACCTAATTATTTTTCCTTTGTAAGTTTTACATTATGTTTTCATATGTGCAAATTTTTGAAGTTATATGAGATATCTCCAAGTGGATAAATTGAGCATCAATTTCCCTATCTTCTAGTAATGTTACACACAAAGTTTTATGATAGAATTTGTTTTGTTTTATGATACCTATATATGAATGGTTATATTATTGTCCATATTTCATATGATTAAATTTTTGTCTTTGTGTTAGAACCATTTGAATATCATTCCTAGGTGTTTTCTATAGTAATAGAGCTCAAAGTATTTAGTGAATGCTATGAATCTTGTTATATCCTTTCCTCTTCTCTTCTACAACCATAATTAGTGTTTTATGTAGTAATAGATCTCAAAGTATTTATCGAATGCTATAAAGTTTGTCATATCCTTTCCTCTTCTCTTCTACAAACATAATTAACCTTAATATTCATTTGCCTTAGTTGGAAGCTAGCATTTTGATTATATACATGAAACATATCATCCATGAAAACTGAAATGAATGAAAAACTTTCTTTTAAAAACATTACTAGTTCTTGGCATAACTTTCTATGAAAAACTATCTCAAGAAAACAACATGACCAATGCCTTTCATGTTTGGAATGGTTTCTAGCTATAAGAAAGTAGATTTCAAAGTTTAGATTTCTCATGGTATACTAAGAAAGATATTTGTAAAAAAATATCAAATATATAAGGTTTCCTATCCTAATTTAAAATCAAGGAGCATGCTCTCAATATCACTAGTGTCAATGGTTAAGTGTTATGTACAAGAATTACCATTTCACTACCATTTATTTTCAAGTATTCATACGGAAACAAATGCCTTATTTTTTATGAATTTGTATGAAGAATATATAATGAAGAGGACCTTCATATTGAATATCATAAATTGTTGTATAAATAACTATTGGCAATAGTTTTCTATCTCCATAAGCATTAGATTGGCTTACCATTCATAAGTGATATGTAGCTCGAGAAATGGGCATCTTGAGAAAATACATATGTTCATGACAACATAAATGGGATTGTGGTTCTAGTGAACTATATTGTAGTTAGACTTGTCACCTCAATAATATGGCTTCAAATACTTATGCTATATATAGAAGCGCATACTCACATAAATTATATAATGGAATAGACAACAATAAATTGAGTCTATAAATATAAAAATAAATTGATAATTTCTTGAGAGATGAGGAAAGGAGAAATAAAGGTATCATCTATGTTTCCAAATGCTCTAATAAGTTACATTTATCTTCTGTTGTAAAATACAAAGTTTGGATTAGATTTCAGTTAAATATAGTTAAAATTTTGGTCAATGCATGGATGATAAGAGTGAACATGCAATTGATACTACATGTAAGATAATTTTCTTTCCATTGTCCTTTTTATAGTTCTACATAACGGTAGTGGTGAAAGTGTAAAATAAACCCCTAGAAACTGTGGTGACCAACTTTTCTCTTTTATACCTCTATAAATATGATACATTACACTTCACACTCATTTATAATGTAAAATATAACAATATAGGCAATATTCTCTTCATGTTTGTGTTGATGTCCAACAAAAGAATGAAAATATTTGATTACATGTTAGAAACATAGGGTATTTAAATATGTAATAGCTAATAGAAAATGGGTTCATGTTATAGATAAATAACATTATGTCGGAAACCACACCAAGATTAAAATTGATGCACCACTTTATTTCATACCATCTAGTCATATATCCCACTCATTGAATATTATCAAATACGTTATCCGCGACTCCTTGGAAAGGTCAAAGATGAAGTGAAAATGGATCAAGATGAAGTGAATAGGACTTTTGGTTAATTTATGGCTATGGAAATTGGCAAAGGCAAAGAGGTAACAAATGGAATTTAATTATGAAATAAAGAAAAATAGGACAGAAGGAAGGTAAAGAGACACAAATTTTCGTGCAATGGAAATTAGAGGAAAATGAAGAAAATTGAGACATCAATGATAAAAAGGCTCAAATGAACAGTTCACAAATTTTGTTAGTTATTTTTTGGCTCTCTTTTTTCATTCTCTCTCTCACAGAGTCTTGATATCTTAGAACATTCTTGGAGAACGTGGGAATTCACTTAGATTTGGAGAAAAGAAAGTACGAAATAAAAGGAAGGTAAAGGAAAAAGAAAAGGAACGTGAAGGATGTCAAGGAGAAGGTTGGATAAAAAAATTCAGCAAGAGGATTTTGTAGGTAACAGGTTGCATGTGTGATTTCCTTACTAAGGGGTGAATGCATGGTACATGAATTTGTGTATTTGGTTCATTTGTTGGCATTGACATGGTTTTTTACTGCTTTGTTAGTGGTTCCAGCCTTTCCTTGCAATTTCTTGGATAGCCATGGTGTGTTAGGATTCATCCTTGGTCAAGCTCTCGATTTCCAGAAGGTTTTAGAACTAGGTGATATGGTCTCAGGAAAATTCCAAAGGGTTGTGGATGGAGGTGTTTTTATCTAGAAAATCCTCAAGGTGTGGTGAAGGAGTTCTAAGGAATCTAAGCTTGTTCTAGTTTTATGATCTTTGTACCAGTTTAGGCGAGATCACTGTAGCTTGAGGGTTGAGGTGGTTTAACCTCTAGATTCCCTATTTTAATTTTTCTTGTTTTATCCCATGATATCCCATATTCATGCTTGGAATATGGCATGGGAGTTATTTGCTAAAATGAATACTTGGTTCAGCCTAAACTATGATAGGTTTTGACGTGGAAGTCCCTGACTTGCTCAGATTTTACATATGTCAATATAAGTTATTTTCCCTATTGCAACCTATGAGAACTCGTACTTATTATTATGTTGATTTGATGGCTAGTTTGTCATGGTCAATATTCTTCTTATTTGTTGTTTATAAGAATGGTTCTATGATGTGCTCTAACTATGGCTCTTATTCATGACCTATAACTTATATGTTTACCATATGTTTGACAAAATGTCTAATGTGTACTAGGCAGTCTAGTTAGATTTCTTGCTTCAAGTTTGAATTTTTTGCACAGGAAAATGTATATGAAGAGCCTTGAAAAGTGACATGAAAAGATACCTAGATCACAAGTTTGAAAGCCTTTAAATATTGAAGACTTGTGTGATTACTTCCTATAAGGCATAATTTTGAGTTGTTCAAAGAAAATATTATTGGTGGGGAGGACATAGAAAGGTTAAATAAGTTAAATTTCCAACATAAAATCAATAGTGGTATATTTTTATAAACTGTCATGAAAGAGTAAAGAAATAACTTATCATCTTTAACAAGTTTATGAAGAGATTCATCTTGGAATGCATATCTTTCACCTCTCTCAAATTTGACCACATCCAAGAACATGTATGGTACACCCATCTAATCATTTAACCCTTTTCTTATGCCATAACTTAAAGAATTCATGGTGAGACCCAAACATGGATGTGGTGGTAGGGGAATCATCATCGCCATAATCGATTTCATTGGTTCCTTCATCCATGGGCAGCAAGTTACTTTATTCCTCGTTTTGTCTATAGGAAAAGCAGATTTAAATGGGGTAAGGTTACTATCATGAGAGGAGTAATTCTATCACTGTTGCATATGTCATTAGCCCTAAAGTGTAATTCTATTATTGTGGCATATGTAATTACCCATAACTATTAATTTTTTTGGTAACTTTGTATTTTTTTTATTATGGGTGGTTCACTTCATTTCTGCTATGGTTAGGAAGTCAACACCTATAAATTGAGCATTACAAATATTGTTATGTACATGAGAACCTAATGGATAGCACAACAATGTATTTATGACAATCTACACATTATTGCTTCCATGATTACAAAACCTTCTCATTTGAATAGCAAAAGCTTCTTTTAAATTATGTTATTAAAGATAAGTTTTAGTGACACCATCAAGAAAAAAAAAATACACATGATAATTTTCAAAATCTAATAAAATAATACTTTAATTAAACATAAACTAAATTAAAATGAACTAAAAACACAAATTAATTAGATTCAAAAATGCTTCTTTCAAAATTAAATTAAATTAAATAATCATATTCGATTGGATATCTCCTTGATGCTGATATCATTGGTTGATAATAAATATTCTAGGAAATTGCAAATATTTAAAATATATATACCAAAACGATCAAAGCTGCGTCTCTTTATCAAACATTTTTGTTTTTTTAATTGTTCACCGCACAAGATGGAGTATCTCATAAAGTATCGAACGTTGATATCTAGTGACAATAAATAAATATTCGGGATTCGGGTGCGGTGTCATCCTAAAGAGGTGCAGCTCGCATCTTGGCACATCAAACAGAAATTGGTGCGGTGTCATCCTCAAGTGGCAGAGATTCGGAAAAGAGCCTTATATAACGATGCCCTTGGCTTCCACTCCTCCACACCACCTCTAGCGCCATCTCCATCTCCTTCTCGAGTCGTAGTATTATCCTATTTGCTTCCCTTCACCATCACCTAGTTCAGCTGCGAGAATGGCTTCAGCCGTGAGCAGCCGCCGCGAGCTTGAGGACGTGTTCCGCAAGTTCGACACCAACGGCGACGGCAAAATATCCAAGTCGGAACTGAGTGCCCTGAGGCGGAGATTGAAGGGGTGATGAAGGAGGTGGACTCCAACAAAGACGGATTCATCAACTTCGACGAGTTGGTGGAGGCCAACTCCAAGAACCTCAACGCCGCCAGGCTCATTCGAAATTCCGCTTCCGCTGTGCAATCTGCCGCCCTGCCCGGCCGCTTGGAGCTGGAGGACGCGTTCCGCAAGTTCGACACCAACGGCGACGGCAAAATATCGAAATCGGAACTGAGCGCCATCCTCAAGGTCAGCTCTAGTGAGGAGGAGATTGATGGTGTGATGAAGGACGTGGACTCCAACAAAGACTCCTTCATCAGCTTCGACGAGTTCGTGGCGGCCAACAGCAACGGCCTCAACGCGGCCCGTCTCATTCTAGGCCTCGCTTCAGCTAATTGATGCCCACGCCACCCCCTAATTAATAAATAAATAAATATTCCCCTACCTCAGCTCTATCATTATATGATGGCTGAATGCATGTACTTTCAGTTTTAAATATATGCACATATATTTAAAATAACTACAGTCTTTTACTCTTTTTACTTACGTTGTTGTTTTTAGCATTCTTTTACGTTTTTAGCCCTTTTTTTTTTTTTACTTTTGATCACTTAGGTTGTTGTTTTTACCATTCTTTGCCATTTTTTCCACTTAATTATTGCATAAAAACAAAATGGGTTTCTATTAACCATTTATGTGCAACTGTCAGTTTTATTTAGTTTACAAGGAGATAACATACCATAAGATTTGAATATAATTATTCATGCCAATTCAAAATAAAGTTGTTTTTCAAAATAAATACAAGCTTAAATGGCACATGGAGTTTAATTTCACTACTGAAATGGAAGACAAGTAATACTTCAAACTATAATATTTCAACTATAATATTATGAGATCTTCGATCTATGTTAAAAAACAAATAATAAAAAAATGTACTCAAGTCACTTGCACATTTTAAGAAATTTTTTTCTTATGAGAGTCTTAGTCTATAACCTAGTGCTAGAAAATCCATCTAGAAATATAGTCATTCGAAATCTTAAAGCATTAACTATTTAGATGATTGCAAAGCTGTGAGCATCCATTGGTACTTCGCACCATAAAAAATATAGTTTCATAAGTATTGCATAATAACAATGTTTCATTATGGTCTTCCATGTTGGAAGAAACAAAAGAGTAAACTATACAATTCACTATGGGAACCCAATGATATTAGGAAATATATAACTATAATGCCAAACTAGTATTCCATAATATTAGTGCTTTAGTATAATCTTCCTTGTTAGAAGCATCAAAAGATCAATCATATTATTAAGCAAAGATCAATACTATTAAGAACATGAAGAGATGTATTCGAAGGTGGATCCTAAAATCTTTCCCCAAATGTCGAAAAAGAAAATTTTATGTTTAATTGAAAATAAAGGTTGTTATTGGGTTGTTTATTCCAAAACCATTAAATACCATTCAACTCACTCTAATGCACTGTGATACACATTTCCTTGAGTTGTGTTCATCCACTTACTCACTCCGAACTAGATGAATAAAATTCATCACGTAATATTTGGTTAGTGAGTCAATACCACAAAAATTCCCTCATGTTTGATTGGATTGAGCTTGGTCCAAACATATCCAATTTAGCTTCATCATTACAATAGTTGATTGCTAATAAGTATAGTCAATTCCTAGATCCACATAGGACTATCATGTTGGGAATATTTTATGGAGACCTCAGCACCTAGGGGGGCTTGTAAACCTATAACTAATGCAATCCACTTGTTTTTATGTATAAAATATAATTTTCATTAGTATCAATCATACAAATAATTTTTAGACAACCATGGGAGGGGCACATGTTTCTTAGTTTTTTGGTAGGGTTTCATTCTTCACCATGGGAGGAGAGTCGGGAGAGGAATGACCCAAATTATATGTTTATATTATTTTTTGTCCATCTTATTACTTTTAGAGTGAAAAAATTTTAAGAACTAGCTCACAAGGCCATTTTTAAGGATGGGTCCCAATTTGGAGAAGTCGAGTCTAAAACCTTTTGCATTGAGATATTAGACAAATTTTTATGGGATCCAGAAAATATTAATTATTCAAAACTCCTTGAAGCTAGTATAAAATCCAAGGGCTTTCCAACAATGTAAGAAATACTTGAAATGGATTCCATCTATAGATATTATGCCACTCAAAAAGTGACTTTCCACCTATTTCGGGAGGACATCACATCAACCTCTTTACTCATGGAAAAAGGGCTAGCCATATGGAGAATAGAAATAATACTCTATAAGGGTCCAAGTGGTAGCTATATTTGAGAGTTGGAGTCAAACATAAACCCTATTTTGCTACCAAGTTGTGTTATAACTAGGCTGGAATGAGAAAAAAGGGATTTGTTTCTAGTTGATTATATTTTATTCTATAATATAGAAAAGTAACCAAGATTACATAGAAAAAGAGAAGAAAGGATGAAATTAGGTATAACATCTTATCTAATTAAGGAAATTAGGTATTATAGTTTTATTTTTCTCTTTTTGGACATGCTTGAATTTTGGATGAGAGACTTGTTTTACTGATTTTTGAAAATGGGTTTTTTCATTTTCTTATTCTTTATGTAAGAATATTTGACCATTCTTTACCTTTGATTTCTTGAGTAATAAACTATATAAATGGAAATCACTCTTCAAACATGTATCCAAGGTTGAAAGTTACATTTTCTATGTAGGCCTATGCAAGATTTTACATTTTTAAATAATCTAATAAGGCCAAAACTACGCGCAAAAACATTTGTAGTAAAGCAATATTAAACCTCAAGAAGGGATTTGTAAATGCAAATTTCAAAGATAAGAAATACCCTATAATTTGTGGAATAAAAACATGCATCATAATATAGTTTTAATACTCAAAAAGAGACTTGTTTGAAATTGCATGCAAGTAAATAAGGATAAAATGCATAAATAAAACCATTAAATAAATAAAAAATTTTATCATTGGAATAAGGGGTGGAATTGCATATAAAACTATGAAAAAAATAACACTTTTGGTATTTGACATGAGGACTGGAAATGCACTATGAAAATAAAGTTGTAAATTTGATTTCAAGTCAACAACGATTTTTTTTTCAAGTTTGGAAAACAAGATTAACTTTCACCGAGCCCAATACGATGAAATTACATTCTCAATCTTGCATATGGGTTGTATCCTTATCTCTCCGCAATTCAACAAAAGGAAAAAGAAATTACTCTTCAATAAATATGAAACTGCATGATCAATATATAGAAAAGGGTTAAAAATCTTGGGAAAATACCACGGATTATCAATACCACATGCCCAGTAAAACATAATTCACTTCATATGGCACACCTTCATATGCCATTTTTTTAATTAATCAATTTAATTGATAGGGAAATAGTTTCATAATTGCATTGGAGATCAATTCCAACCTTTTACTTTTGTATATTAATATGAATATTTCATAATAGTCAACGGAGTTTAAATCTCTACCATCCTCCTAATAAATATTGATAATTAAAAAAAAATCCTATAATCCCTATTCCAAAATAGACAATTCTATCTAAGTAGTTATTGCATAAAAAAAAATGGGTTCACATTAACCATTTATGTGCAAGGAAGGAAGTGTCAACTTTATTGAGTTTACAAAGACATAACTTACCACAAGATTTTAATATGATCGTTCATGACAATTAAAAATAAAATTTGTTTTCAAACTAAAATAAAATAAATACATTCTTAAATTCCATTTGGGGTTTAATTTCACTAATGAAATGGAATACCAATAATACTTCAAACTATCATACTATGAGATATTCAAACTACGTTAAAAAAAAAGGAACAAAAAATTATACTCAAGTCATTTGAGCATTTTAACAAATTCTTTCTTGTGAGACTTTCATTCTATAACCTAATGCTATAAGACCCATCTAAAAATAAAGTCATTCAAAATCGTGAAGCATTAACTATTTAGATGATTGTGAAGTTGTGTACATCCATTCCTACTTTACACAATACAAAATCTAGTTGCATAAGTATTGCATAATAACAATGATTCAATATGGTCTTCCTTGTTGGAAGTAACAAAAGAGTAAACTATAGTTGGACCTGCAGGTCGTCCAGTTGCTAGCTGCTTGAATCGCATGCCTCTTTTAATAGCAAGACCTGCATTTGCACCAGGGATATCAAGTCTCGTATTACTCTCTTCGTCCTGGCCGACTCCTCCTCAATTGCGTCAACCTGGGCTTGGAGGACGTCAATTTGTTTCTTTAGTTGCTGGAGCTGAATAGGATCTATGCATGCCCTTGTGTTGGCAAATAGAGACTATATCTACTCTTGAAATGGGTAGACTTGGTGATTCTTTAGAGCTAGAATGCCTGACCAGTCATGGACCTTGCCCATTAAGGCATATCCATCGGTGAGGATGTCGGCTAGTGCTTGTTTCTTTGTCTCGAGCTCTCGCATCTTGCTTTCAACTGAGCGTGCATATATTTCCATAGGGTTTGGCAATGCATACCTTATGATCTCTAGCTTATTCTTCATTTCTTCATTTATGGTTGCTAGGTGTATGCACGCCGTATGTATGTGATCGTAGCATCCTATCAAGGAGTAGGCGGACATGTTCGCTGGTGCTTCCATGTTGGCTTCAATGACTATTGGCCACATGGCTTGGAATCTCTGAGTAAACTGATCCACTTGTGCTTGCAACCCTGTATTTTCCTCTTGCAAGGGATCCCGTTCTTCCGTTACTGTGAGCAATTACATCGTTTACTACTCATGCTCCTTAGCCAATTTCTCATGCAGGCCCTCGACCTTGTGGGCGGTTTGATGAATGGATGAAAATAACTAGGTTGATGACCACTGATAAAGTGTATTAGCCCTCATTGTGTCTAGTTTTGGAAATTGTTGTTGTAAGGGTAGGCCGCTTGCAATGGATTTATCATAATGTGAGGCGGGTGAATGCTCTTGCAGGGATGGTTGTTGTGATGGCGAGGTGAACTGTGGTGTGACTGGGGTGATACTAGGGTTTGGGGGGACTATGATCTTTATAGGGTGAGCGAGTAGGTATGGGCCAGCCCTTTCTCCTTGCCAACTGGTATCCAGGTGTCTTCCAGTTAGTGGGTCTAGTCATAGAATTGGTGTTGTACTCTCAGTAGGTGGCATTCCTAAGGTCGAGGTGGCACCTTCCTTCTATCCAGTTGACTGAACTTTTGCTTCTATAGATATTCTCTTATGGCCAAAGGGGAAGAGCCTGGACACCATTGCAGAGGTGGATGCTATTTACGAGGATGACTCCCAAAACTGATGTAATGCAGTGGTTGCAGTGATGGGATTTCCTCGACTATGGCAATTACGGGAATTTGCTGCTTGACCTCAACAGTGAGATCGACAACTGGGGCTGGGCTGCTAACTTTCGGCTTTTTGGTAGCCAACTTTTTGGCTTGGGGGGTGCGGATAACTCACTTCTTTTGTGGCTTGGGCACTGGTGTCATGGAGGGAGCCTGGGCTACACCCGTAGGAGGTGCCATTGAGAGGGGTAGTGTTATAAGGGGGAACAACATAGTTGAACCTTGAAAATTTTCAGGATATTCACCCTCACCTTGTGATTGTCCTCCTTACCTCGGACATTTTCTCCTCCATTTGGAGTAGCATTGGTTGGAGTACTTCCATTGCCGCCCTTCTGCTGCTGCTTTCTGCCCTCTCTCCTTCTTGGTTCTATGGCACCATAGATCTAAACAGGTACCTGGGCTTCCTTTCTTTTATTTCGCAGGCCACTACCTCCCATGACTCTACTTCTCTGCGCAAGGCCTCCTCTATCAGACTAAGTCTTTGTGGCCTTAATTTAAATGTGGTGGGGTTGACACACCATGCTCTGAGATAAGTATGTACATGCGAAGCCCTGAACTAGAGGTCACCCAAGAACTCATCTAGGAGAGTCTTGGGTATTCTCTCTGCGGACTGAATGACATCCACCATCTGTGCGTACCAGCTCCTAAAGGTCGTTTCAATGATTTCCTTGATGTTGGGATCCCCCGATGCCCTCCATGGTTCATATTTGAGTACAATTGGCTGATCTTCAGTAACAGTTGCCATCTGCCTCTCTGGAGGTGGTCTCCACTTCCACATTTCTAGTGTCATTACAAAATATCCAAACACAAATCTAGTTCTCCACAAGTAGACATCTTCACATGCCTCAAAGATTTCGTTGAGTACAAAGGCTGCCCAGTTGAGTATCTCACCCTGGCAGCAGTGTTATGCTATTGAGATTGTGTCCAGGGTGCACTCGTTTCTCGTGAAGTGCCTCATCATCTTTCCTGAAATCAGTTAGAAGGCACATTGAATGTTATCCTTGTTGATTATATCTAGCTTTGCGTCATTTCCCCCATGCTTCATCCCATAGTGGGTGTAGATGTTGTCCTATATAGGTTTCTTGCCTCGCTTGGCCCTAACCTGGAATGTTGTGCTGACTGCATTCACCATGTTTTCCAACCCAGTCAATCGGTAGATATCTTCGACATGTATTGGGTATTCCCTATCCAGCCATAGGGAACCTCCATGCATCTTGCTCACTAATAGCTAGCTTTGCGTCATTTCCCCCATGCTTCATCCCATAGCGGGTGTAGACGTTGTCCTCTGTAGGTTTCTTGCCTCGCTTGGCCCTAACCTGGAATGTTGTGCTGACTGCATTCACCATGTTTTCCAACCCAGTCAATTGGTAGATATCTTCGACATGTATTGGGTATTCCCTATCCAGCCATAGGGAACCTCCATGCATCTTGCTCACTAATAGCTTGGTAAACTACATGGCGGCCAGCTTAGTGCCGAACACAAGCATATTTCTCAAGCTGAACAACGTGTACTTCTATAGCCCTTTGTAGTCCCCCTTGATTCTATAGGCCCTCATTCCATCCTCCCGTTGAAATTTTTTTGCATATACCTCCCTCTTCATTGCTGGGAATTGGAACTTGTTTGTGAATTTGTTGTCGATGAGGTTCGACCAGTCGTATTTCCCATACAGGTCGTCCATAACTTTGATTCTTGCATCTAGAGCGATTTGTGGAACTGATGTGATTCTCTTGGCCATTGTTCCCCTTCTTCAGTAAACAATTTTCACTGGTGGTCTTCTGTTTCTCTTGTCGTGCTCTTGTTCTTCTAAGTGCTTCTGGAATCCTTCTGGTGTTTGAAATTATACCATTCCCTACATTCTTCTCAGAGTTATGTAGCCGGTTCTAACACAACATCCCTTGACTGATGAGGCTTTAATCAACTAATTACTCCAACGGCCTTTCCATGTATTCTAGCTATCTTTTTGTTGTCGTCAGCTGACTAGTACATGCCAAATATGATGTGGGCTTGAAAAGTACAAAGTGGGTTGCATGGCGCTTTATTCTACTGTGACGAGCTTATATATTAACTAATTCTATGCTTAATGGGAAATATTTTGTGACCCTACCTTGAAAGTTGCCTTATTTATTACTTAATCAGGGAATAACTACTGGTACGGCAGATGAGACGAGTGTATGTGCGGCCATCAATTTTGGAAAATGTTAAAATCTATGTGTATTCTGCTGATGGTGTTTAACGCGCATGGCTATTGTTCCTGCCAACTAGTCCTGTGGACTCTACTGACACTACCCCCCAAACCACAAATGGGTTGCGTTATCTCTCTACTAACCGCAACCTTATTATGAAAACTAATTTATTTATTTATTTTTATTTTTTTTATAACTTGCAGAAAGGTTTTAGATGTGCGCCATTCACCCATCTTGGCAATAGGACTCCCTCAAGTTGCACGAGTCTCACCACAGTCGATTCCTTTATGTGTGAAATTATGAATGGGCCTAACCAGTGCATCTGTAGTTTTCCTGGGAACTTGAGGAACTTTCTATCATAGAGGATCACTTGGTTGCCGACCTCGAACGATTTCCTCTTGATGTGCCTATCATGCCAAGCCGTCTGTCTTCATTTCTCAACATATTGATGGAAATCTACTAGGAACCACGTTTCGTCAAGCTCTAACAACTAGCTCAATCTATCCCGCAAGGCACTGCTATCGGTCATTCCTGTTGCCTCTGAAATGAACCTTTTGGGCTGTACAAACTCTGTTGGCACCACCACCTCTCTACCATATACCAACTGAAATGGAGTTTGTTTGGGGAGTCTTTTAACTGTTGTTCTATATGCCTAGAGTGTCGTTGGAATTCTTTCATCCTAGTCATTTCTGTTGGCTGATACGATTTTGGTTAGCACTTTTTCCAGTATCTTGTTGAATGCTTCTACTGCACCATTTACTTATGGATGGTACGGGATGCTCTTGTGATGTTGTACCATTAAAGTTTTTAATAAGACCTGGATTGTCGAGTTCAGGAAGTGTGTACCTTGGTCGCTTGTGAGACTCCTTGGGCATCCAAACCTTAAGATGAAGTTTTCAAAAATGAAGCGTGCCGCAATTTCTACTGTGCAGTCTTTCACTGGCACGACTTCTGCCCATCTTGACAGGTACTCTGTGGTAGTAATTATGTATCGGGCTTTGGAGTGATGTGTTGGTGGGGATATTGGACTAATGAAGTGTACCACCCATTTATCAAATATTTGCACCGTATGGACTAGGTGTAGTGGTAGCTCATCACGTTGAGAAGGCCTTCCAACTCTTTGACAGACATTGCATTCATTGGCGAATGCCTTCAAATCCTTATGCACCGTAGGCCACCACAGTCCCACTTGTAGTATCTTCCTTGCAGTTTCCTTACCCCCTACAAGTCCTCCTGCAACCCCTGCGTGGCACTCCCATAAGATATCTTCTCTTTCGTAATGTAGGACTCAATGTATGAGTATCTGGTCTAAAAACATTTTGTAAAGGTGTCCTGCTATGAGTTCGTAATTCACTACTCTAACCACTGGGTGCCTTTTCTGCGTTGCAGTGTAGCCCTGTGGACAACTGCCTGTTGTGAGCAGAGTAGCAATTTCCTGTAGCAGGTGGTCATGTATGGCTTCTACCCTAAACAAATCGTCATTGAGTAACCAGTCGTCTATTGATCCATCGATCTCTCCTATCTCCACGTAAGAAAGGTGATCTGAGACTACATTCAATCTGCCCAACTTAACAACTACTTCAAATGTGAACTTTTGAAACAATAATAGCCATCTTCATATCCTTCCCTCCATTATGGGCTTGTTTACTAGATATTTCAGTGCAGAATGGTCTGTAAAAAATTTGAATGGCACCCCCAGCAGGTAGTGCCTAAACTTTTGGAGAGAGCAGACCATTGTTAGAGCTTCTCGTTCTGTTGTTGTGTAATTCTTTTTCACCGTGGAGAGATTTCTGCTTGCATAGTATACTGGATGATCCATATTCTCTCTTAGTTTCACTAGGAATGCTCCTAATGCTAGTCCAAATACATCAATATGTAAATGGAACATTTTGTTCCAGTTAGGGTACACCAATATGGGTGCACTTACTAACCATTCTTTTAGTCTATCCAGTGCTGCTTGACAATCTGTTGTCCAAATGAATTCCTCCGTCTTCTTTAGTACTCTCTCCATTGGGGTTGTTATGGTTGCATAGTTTCTGATGAACCTCCTGTAGTACCTCGTATGGCCTAGAGTTGCTCTTATTTTCTTTATGTTGCAGGGTGGTTCCATGTGGATGATGTTTTCTATTTTGGTAGGGTCAATTCAGACTCTATCTTTGCAAACAATATGGCCTAGCAGGGTTCCAAAGGGAACCACGAAAATGAACTTCTTCATATTTAAATAGATCTGCAATTGTCTACATCTTTCAAACATTACTGTCAACAGAATAGTATGTTTTTTCAACAGGTTATACACTATCTAGTCATCCATGTAGACTTCTAGGAACTTATGAATATAATCTCGGAAAGCTGCTATTACAATCCTTGAAAAGTCTGCTGGCGCATTCTCTAATACGAATGGAATTACATTGTATGTGTACGACCCCCACTCCATCGTGAATGTTTTTTCCTTTTATCTTCTTTAGCTATTCAGACCTAATGGTAGCCCAAGAAGCCGTCTATGAATGAGTAAGCCTCATTCCCCGCAACATTGCCTAGGACTTCATCCCTGAAGGGTGTGGGGAATGGGTCATGCATGCATGATTGTTCAGGCTCGTATAGTCGACGCATAATATGATCTCAGTCGCATCCTTCTTATTTTGAATCACTATAGGGATTCTTGTTTTGAATCACTGTTCGCTACCCAGCATCTTGGCACATCAATAATTGTGTAAAGCATCCTAGAAATTGGTGCGCTGTCATCCAAAACTAAAGGACATGTGGCAGATTTTCATAAAAAAAGCCCTATATAATGATGCCCTTGGCTTCCACTCCTCCACACCACCTCTAGCACCATCTCCATCTCCTTCTCGAGTCGTAGTATTATCCTATTTGCTTCCCTTCACCATCACCTAGTTTAGTTGCGAGAATGGCTTCAGCTATGCAATGTGTTTCCATGAGTAGCTGTCGTGAGCTTGAGCACATGTTCCACAAGTTCGACACCAACGGCGATGGCAAAATATCCAAGTCGGAACAGAGTACCGTGATTTCAGAGGCGGAGATAAAAATGCGTATATAAAACCATTAAAGAAATATAATTTTTTATAATTGGCATAAGGGGTGGAATTGCATAGAAAACTATGAAAAAAATAACATTTTTAGTATTTGACATGAGGACTTGAAATACACTCTCAAAATAAAGTTGTAAATTTGATTTCAAGTCAATAAATATATATTTTTTTTCTTAAATTATATTCTCAATATTAAATTACACCATGCCCAATAAGATGAAATTACATTCTCAATCTTGCATGTGGATTGTATCCTTATTTATGGCCCATGGGCAATTCAACAAAAAGAAAAAGAGATTACTCTTCAATAAATATGAAATTACATCCATCAATATATACAAAAGGGTAAAAAATGTTGGGCAAATGCCATGGATTATCAATACCACATGCCCAAAAAACCATATTTCACTTCATATGGTACTTGTTCATATGCCAATTTTTTTTAAGTAGCAATTGCACCACATGTTGCAAAGGAAGCACCGTAAGGCTATAGCATGTGGAATAATAGCATAGGTGAAAAAAGATGTGATATGTTATGTGATCTAGATGTTACCTAGTTTGAAATGGTTTCCTTAGCAAAGTAAATTACTTAATAGGAATATGTAATAAATAAATTTAAATTAATGAAATTTAAAATGTAAAGTTTAAACTTTGAAATTCTTAATTTAATCTTTACAAATATGAAATTTACAACAAATTGCTTATTCGACATTGCAATTGTCCTTGAACTACTATATCATAGCCAGCTAATCTAACAAATCTCTTATACATCTTCAAAAATTTTATGGCGACATGTACACTTGGATCTGGCATATCCTTGATCCTTCACACACATCTAAAGAATCCAAAGAATCCAACCATAGTCTCACTATAGTAGTCAAAGTTACTGGAGTAAAACAATGTAATTCCCCCTCTTGTAGGAATTGGGTGGTGGAGCATATTGTTCAATATCCTTGATCCTTCGCACACATCTAAAGATTCCAAAGAATCTAGCCATAGTCTCACTGTAGTAGTCAAAGTTACGAGAGTAAAACAATGTAATGATGCCTCCTGTATGAAGTGGGTGGTGGAGCATATTGTTCAATATGTTATCAATAAAAGCCCATGATGTACATGAGGTTTAATTCCCTACATGGTATCTCATGTATCCTCTCTTCCTCATGTTCTATTAGGTTGAAGATTTTTGTCATTGCAGCCTCAACACCAAAGCTCCCAAGGCTCCTAGACTATTTGTATCCTCTCTCCTTCAAACATCAAATACTTGAGCTTCATGGTGATGGGTAAACTAACAAGCCACTTTGATTTACAAACATGTGAATATGACAGAGCAGACTAACAAACCACTTTGATTTACAACCATGAATATGATAGGCCTAATTCCCGAGTCCAAACATTTGGTATTGAGTTCTACTCAAAGAGGCTAACTTTAGAAGCAATTCTCCCATATGCATTCCTACAAGTTCAAAAAAACCCTATCTTAAATTCAAAAAACCTTACCTTATGGCACTGCAACCTACAAGATGAAGAGCCACAAGTGTCATAATTAAAATTACATTTATTTTCTCCATTCCTGTTTTAGATTCTTGACAACAACAATTCTATCAGTTCAAAATTGTAAATCTTGGCAAAAATGTTATCCTATCCTCTTTTAGATTCTAGACAACAATAATTATATCAAATAAAAATTGCAAATCTTGGCAGATACTAATAGTTGGATTTCATTGATGGAAAAAACCAAAAATGTAGAATGTTATCCAACATTTAAACATTTTGACTTGGTCAGATTGAATAAAAATAAAACAAATAATTATAAAAATCCAAAGTTATAGATGGATATAATGTTGTCTATTCTCAAATTATATATTATATTATATTATTATAATCTAATAAAAAATATAAGAAATATGTTTATAAAAAATTAAGATACAAAATTAAACTAATAATGTAGAGACAAGGATGGAAACATCATAATTAACGATGCTCATATTCTCCTCCTTTCCTCATTAACAACATCAATTTTTCCGATATCCTCAAATATTAAATCAATGAAACATATAAAGAAAAAAATAATATGGGTTGTCTCTTCGTTATAAATTTGTTAAGAACCACATAATCATCACCTTAGTAGTTATGTCTTGAAGAACATGCTCCACACCTATCTCTTCATTGGATTTATCCAACAAATTACGAAAAATGGAGCATCCTCAAATTTTTTTTATTAACAAATCAACACTTAAAAAGCGAAGATCAATATCTGAGATAAATATAAGCAACTATACAAACACTATCACTAAATTAGATGTTTATTGGATAGTTATGTTTTAGATTTTAGATGTCACAACATATAAATTTTTCAGTGTCTTAAAGATGCAAAGAGAAGTCAAGCTCCACAACTTTTATATTAAAAATGGTCTTGTTTAATGAACAATTCATTGTAGATTAGTGCAATTATCATGAAAAAAAATCAATATGGATCACTCTCTTGTCTCTGCATGGCCTTCAAACCTCTTGGCTTCTACATCAAAGTACACAATAAATAGATTCGCAGTGAACCTCAACCTATAAGGTAGTTTCCTACCTAAACTATGAGGTACGTTATAGTGAAAATATTTCATAGTGCCCGATGATGTAAGCTCATTGTGACCAAAGTTCTTGCAAAAAATTTATCAACCAACAAACAAGATTTCATTACAGATAATTTTTTCCATGACTTCCAAAATCCATTATATTAACCTCTAATGCAAATTAAATATTATGTTTCTCATCAAATCAATATGAGTCACTCTCTTAGCTCTCCATGGCCTTAAAACCTCTTCTCTTCTTCATCAAAGTACATAATGAGATAAATATCCTAAGCCATTGAAGCACATTCATACCAATATTCTCGGCAAGATGCAAAAAGGATTCAATTTCCGAAGGCATTACACAACTTGGAGCTATCCAATCCATAATAACCCCAGTAGTGAAACCACTATGAGGGGCCATTTTATGGGGCTTCTCAAACGATGCCAAAGAATGTATACCTGATTGAAAGAGAACCCATTCCATGCGGAAGCAATCACTTCGCGATCTTAACAAGTATTTAAGTGCCCCACACACATTGTATGTATATATTCAACCACAATTCTCTATTTTTTCATATAATTCTCCAAAAGGTTAATGTTATTGAACCCCTGTGAGCTTTACTCATGTTCTAATAGGTTGAAGATTATTTTTTTCATTGCGGGCCTCAACACCAAAGCTCCCATGGCTCCTAGTCTATTTGTATCCTCTCTTCCTCATGTTCTAATAAGTTGAAGATTTTTTTCATTGCAGGCCTCAACACCAAAGCTCCCAAGGCTCCTAGTCTATTTGTATCCTCTCTCCTTCAAACATCAAATACTTGAGCTTCAAGGTGATGGGTAAACTAACAAACCACTTAGATTTACAACCATGTGAATATGACAAGGTAAACTAACAAACCACTTTGATTTACAACCATGAATATGATAGGTCTAACTCCTGAGTGCAAACATTTGGCCATGAGTTCCACTCAAAGAGGCTAACTTTAGAAGCAATTCTCCCATATGCATTCCTATAAATTGAAAAAAACCCTATCTTAAATTCAAAAAACCTTTTGAATTCCTGAGTCCAAACATTTGGCCTTGATTTCCAATCAAAGAGGCTAATTTTAGAAGCAATTCTCCCATATGAATTCCTACAAATTCAAAAAACCGTATCTTAAATTCAAGAAACCCTTTTAATTCCTAAGTCCAAACATTTGGCCTTGATTTCCACTCAAAGAGGCTAACTTTAGAAGCAATTCTCCCATATGCATTCCTACAAATTCAAAACACTCTATCTTAAATTCAAAAAACCTTATCTTAAGGCACTGCAACGTATGAGATGAAGAGCCACAAGTGTCATAATTAAAATTATATTTGTTTTCTCCATTCCTCTTTTAGATTCTTGGCAACAATAATTCTATCAATTCAAAATTGCAAATATGGATAGAGTTGATGGAAAAAACCAAAAATGTAAAATGTTATCCATTCCTCTTTTATATTCTTGACAACAACAATTCTATCAATTCAAAATTGCAAATCTTGGATTTAGCTGGATTTCGTTGATGGAAAAAACCAAAAATCTAGAATGTTATCCAGCATTTAAACATTTTGACTCGATCAAATTGCATAAAAATAAAACAAAATAAAACAAATAATTATAAAAATCCAAAGTTAAAGATGGATATAAGGATGGTTATTCTCAAATTATATATTATATTATTTTATTATAATATAATAAAATGTTTATAAAAAATCAAGAGACAAAATTAAACTAATAATGTATAGACAGGTATGGAAACATCATAATTAACATGACATCCATAGTGAACATTAATAATCTTTACCCTAAGACTTCAAGAGAATTTAAGAGAATGCAAAGGGATTAATAATAATTATTAAGTTGTTATTATTTCTAATACACTTTATTAGTAATGAGTGGAACCCTATCTTGAATGTACAATAAAATTTTATTCTTAATGCAAGTTCCATATTAATAATGACCTATGCGTTTTTATATTAGAATATTTTATAACTTTTATAATATAATTATAATTTTAGAATTGAAGTTTAAATTTTAGATTTATTTTTTAATTAAAAATGAATAATATAATATGACAGGCCTAATTAGTTGAGTCCAAACATTTGGCCTTGAGTTCCACTTAAAGAGGCTAACTTAAGAAACAATTCTCTCATATGCATTCCTACAAATTCAAAAAAGCATATATTAAGGCACCAAAAGCTATGAGATACACTCATACAAGAGTCACAAGTGTCATAATTAAGTATTTTCTCCATCCTTTTTTAGATTCTTGACAACAACAATTCCATCAATTCAAATTTGCAAATCTTGGCAAATATTGTTAGTTGGATTCATTGGTAAAAAAGACAAAAAAATGTAGAATGTTATCCAACATTTAAACATTTTGACTCTATTACATAAAAATAAAACAAAACAAAACAAATAATTATAAAAATCCAAAAAGTTAAAAATAGGTCTAAGTTGGTTATTCTCCAAGTATATATTATATTATTATAATATAAGAAAAATGTTTACAAAAAATTAAGATACAAAATTAATCTAATATGCATTCCTACAAATTCAAAAAAATCCTATACTACAAGCTATGGGGTAAACTGATATAAGAGCCACAATTGTCATAATTAAAGATTTTCTCCATCCCTTTTTTAGATTCTTGACAACAACAATTCATGATCACCCATCACTCATAAAGCACATAAAAACAATTAACATTTTTAATATATATAAATTTAATATTCTTAAAAATAACCAAATTATATAAACTACTCAACTTAAATTTATATTTCTTAAATTACCTTTATTCAACTTAAATTTATATTTCTTAAATTACCTTTATTCAACTTAAATTTATATTTCGTAATATATCTTTATCAAATATTTGAAGAAAAAAACTTACAAAACCACGCTTTAAAGAGTAAATACTTGTAGAATTAAAAACATCCCAATCCTTTTTTTCCATAATGCCATTAAGTTAAGTGATCCCTCATTAACGTGTTAATGTAACCTACCATTGCTGGCCAATTATTCATCTAACAGATGCCAAAATAAATAAAATATAAATAAAATACGAAAGTCTTCATTGAAAATAAATTCTAAATTATTTGAAATGATTGAAATATGAATTTTCTAATATTCTCTCGTAATCCATTCCTCCAAAAATAGTATTTGGAACAACAATGAGATGATAATTTTTATGCTTAGTGGATTACATAATATATATGATTTATGGTATATTTATTTATTCAGCAATGCTTGATAAAATTTCCGTTTTGAGTCGCTAGCCATATTTCTGGCCATATTTTCATGGAGATTGGGAATAAATTAAGTCGAGTTGAAACAAAATCATGACATGATATTAATGTGTGAGAAACTAATTGTGGAGTTTGCGGTTAAGAAATTACAAAGTGAAACAAAATCATGAAAAATAATACAAGTTTTGTTAATTCTCTGGTAGTATGCTTACATATAGAATCAGTAAAAAATAGAACCCCATGAGTAATGCATGTTTCAAATCCACAATCGTTAGTGCACTGTCAAGTTAAAAACCATAGAAGATAAAGAACACAAAAATATGTAGTTTCAATTTATTTAATATTAATCCCATTAATTATGAAAATCCACAAAAGCAGGGTTAACCAGTTTGTCTGGGCCGAAATCACTTAACCAGTGTAAAATTTCCTAGCAAACCAGTGGATGCCGCACTAAACAAAAACATTATCGACATTAGTTTCAAGGCTTGGTTGAATGGTATTTACCAAAACAGGGTTCCTTAAGAACCGAAAAGGAAGTTAACCTTGATTTCCTTGAAGCCAGAGAATAAAGAATTTAAATCTTGCGACTAATATTAAGAAACACCTATCAATAGACATGCATCTAATAGCCGAAGAGAGAAAAAAAATGAGTTATAAACAAATTTGAAAGTTGTGGTACTCACGGAGTGTGAACGAAGCAGCGGTAGGTGCAGGCATAGCTCAAGAGGTGAATTCATTTAGGGTTTGCAACACCTATGATAGAGCTTTCACCGAAGAGAACATGTTGCAATTGCAACAACATTGGGGCAGAGGGAAGTGGGTGGTTACACCTTAGCTATACTACCTACATATGAACCTTGATATGAGGAGTTCGGTTTAATAACAATTTTTTCCAACTACCAACTACTTTACTCTATCGAACGGCTAAAATTTTTCTAATCGTCTAACATTTAATCCAATGATAGATAAAGATGAGAAGTGGCAAAGAGGAAAGGGTTTTTCAGAGGGAAATGCATTATGGCGTAATTAATCAATTTAATTAAAAGGGAAAAACATTGTAGCATTGGAGATAAATTCCAACCTTTTATTTTTGAATAGTAATATGTATATTCCATAATATTCAGACAAGGTTAAATCTCTACCACCCTCCTAATATTTACTAATAATTAAAATAAAACCCTAAAAGCTCCATTCCAAAATAGACAAGTCTATCCACTTAATTATTGCATCAAAAACAAAATGGGTTCCCATTAACCATTTTCTACCATCCTCCTAATAATTACTCATAATTAAAATAAAACCGTAAAAGCTCCATTCCAAAATAGACAAGTCTATACACTTAATTATTGCATCAAAAACAAAATGGGTTCCCATTAACGATTTATGTGCAATGAAGGAAGTGTCAGTTTTAGTGAGTTTACAAAGAGATAACATACCACAACATTTGAATATGATTATTCATGCCAATTCAAAATAAGGTTGTTTTTCAAAATAAATACAAGCTTAAATGGCATATGGGGTTTAATTTCACTACATAAATGGAAGACAAGTAATACTTCAAACTATCATACTATGGGATCTTCAATCTATGTTGAAAAATAAATAATAATAAAAATGTACTCAAGTCACCTGCACATTTTAAGAATTTTTTTTATTATGAGAGTCTCATTCTATAACCTAGTGCTAGAAAATCTGTCTAGAAATATAGTCATTCGAAATCCTAAAGCATTAACTATTTAGATGATTGAAAAGTTGTGAGCATCCATTGGTACTTCACACCATACACAATATAGTTTCATAAGTATTGCATAATACCAATGTCTCATTATGGTCTTCCTTGTTGGAAGAAACAAAAGAGTAAACTATACAATTCACTATGGGAACCCATTGATATTAGGAAATATATAACTATAATGCCAAACTAGTATTCCATAATATTAGTGCTTTAGTATAGTCTTCCTTGTTAGAAGAATCGAAAGAGAGAACTATACAATTTAGTATGGGAAGCCAATGATATCAAGGAAGATATAACTATAATTCCCAAATACTTGCCTAAAATATTGCTACCATCCCATGCCCATTTCCCCATTAAATGAAAGTAGCTTCTCATAAATTAACTCAAAGCTTCAATTGGATTTACTTCTTAAAACATCATTTTCTTTTCTATTACTTGAACTTGCATTAACTTATTGAGAACTCACCATAAAGCCATGAAAACCTACAAGCAATTGAACTTAGTTTGTAGGAGTAGATATGTCTATATTTTTAAAGAAGTAGTAGGGTATTAAACTCTCTTGTTTTATCATCAATTTAGAGAAAATCATAATGGTCTCTTAAAAGGTAAATCCTCTATTATTTTCTTCAAACTAAATGAAAAAATAAAAATTCTCATAAGACAAGTGAATACAATAATTCCTCTGTTTAAATTTAGAGAAAATGAGAGACCTATTTAATTAATAAGCCACTTACATTTAGTATCTCTTAATCAACATAGAATATCCTTTCAATTTAAGAAAAACAATAAAATTACCTACAAGAAGAACCAATTTCTTTATGAATTTTAATTTCAATTAAAGTCTTGCTAACAACTTCATAGTCTAGGGGTAATCATATCCATTGTATTTTACTCAATTTCTTTCCATTCCCCCCATTTGGCATAGAACACCTTGGAGGCATCATTTCACTCATTTGACCTCTTCCAACAACTAAGTTGTACCTATTATTTTAACTTCTTTCGTTCAAATCTAAAACTTGAATAAATTAGATAAACGTTTCCTACTAATTCCAATGGAATTTATAGATGAATATGATGAAAGAGACAGAATGGTCATACCTCGCAAGATCCCATAGAACCCCTGATATCTTATTAAGAAAATAATAAAATTTATTCATAGAAATAAAAGAGATGGTAGTAGGAAGTGGTACTTCTAGTATCCTGTACAACTTATTTCCCGAAGAAATAATAACAGTGTGAGGCCTAGACTCATACACAACATGACACTTCCATAAGTATGGTTGGCCAAATAATACATCAAAAACTTCAGGAGGATAAACATCACATAGTACCTCATATGTGAAGAGCTTGATGTTGTAGGGAAGGTGACACTGTTGGGTGATGCAAAGATCTCATCCTCGGTGAAGCCACCCCATGGTGTATGACTGTGGGTGTGGTGTGGTTGGTATGCCCAACCGCTTCACGAACACTACTAAAATTCAGTTATTTTGGCTTTTGTTGTCAACAATGAACTATAGCGGAGAACTCTTCACCCGCATATGGGAGTGGAAGAAATTCTCCCCCTCTTATGGATCTTCGAGCTCAATCTTCTCGATCTTTATGGTGTAAATAGTGGCATTGGGTTCTGCATCAATAATCTACTTCCCTTTGTCATTACCCTTGTCGAGTTCTGACTCAGAGTCAGAACATGCATTTGATTAAGAAGCCTTCATCTCGACTACTAATGACTGCCTGGCTTGAAACTCACTTGTGTTGTGAGTGGGCTTCTTGTGGCACTCACACCACTTGTCTATGTCCTTATTTGTTTTCGTGGTGTTTTTCTTTTCTCGCGGCTTTGGAAATTTTTCTTGGATCACCTCACCTTGGCTTTATCCTTTGTTATACAGTTTGGGGGCACCTTTCCCTTTCTTCAAATTTGCAGATCCAAAGCCTTTCTTCTTCTATTTAAAATTTTTCTCGACCTTGACATCATATCAATAAGGAGCGCCAAGTGAGGAGATGTCCAAGAACTCCATCTCATCTTGGATTTACTGGTGTAGACAACCGCAATACTTGACTACCAAATTCTTATCAAAATCCTTGATACCAAACTTCATGTGAACGGTATGAAAAATATTTTTGAACTTCGACACATCTTGGTCCCTTCCCTATTGCAATGTGGTCGACTTTATGCATTTATATTCATAGCTCTTGACAGGGAAATATTGTTCCTTGATAGGGTCTCGAAAAGAATTCCAACTAGGTGCAACTGAAAACAGTGAGGGTTCCCTCTTATCCTTCTATTCACAGTCGGTTTCCCACCAGTCCTTTACATGGGGGGCGACTTTGAGAAGTGAAAAAGTAATATTTTCCCAATTGGAAAAGTCATCACCTAAAAATATCCTTCCAACTGATTTAATCATCTATTGGTGATGTCTGCATCTTTATGGCCTTCAAGTATGGCTATGGAAAATTTGACTTGTACCTTATAGGGAGTGAGGCCTTTAGAATGGCTACTGGATGAAGATGTATCGCCTGTGGGTAGCCACAGAAAAATCCTGACAAAGTTATCCATCATTCCATTCCTCTGTCACTCGAGGGCTTATTCGAGCAATATTTTCGAAGGATCTTCTACTCCCTCATCTTTCTTTTCTTCCGCTATGGGAGGCTATTGGGGTTTATCGACATGGTCTTGCAAAGTTTCAACCAGTTGGAGCCCTAAATCCTTATACCCTAACATCATTGGGGACATTCAAATAAAAATAGAGAAAGAGAAGACTGCTCTAATACCATTGATCCAGACTTATACTGGAACGCAATAGAATACAAATACAAACATAAAAAAAGAGATGTAATAGAAATAAAACTTCATTTCAATAATATCAAAGAACTAAAATATGTTTACAAAGATAATGGAAATAAACTAGCTCAAGCGATGGTAGATTATCACTAAGAAGAGATGTTCCATCTACAATGCCTCTAAAATTTGTTATAATGAGGCTTAAGTGCCTTTTTATTATTGAACAACAAGGGAAAACCCTTAACAACCAAAACCCTAACCCTAAGAGATGGATTGCCAAGATTTTTTGGGCCCTATTGGGGTTAGTTGGGAAACCCACTTCCCAGGGTTATAACTTAGTCATATGATCTCTATTTGTCGTATATGATACCTCATTTGAAATATCTCCAAGTACTACAAGATTTCTAAAAATAAAAGAATTGCCATTTAGGGGGTCAAAATAGATCCAGAAGTTCAGGACCCGAAAAACTGCTAAAAATAATAAATAATAGTATAATCAAGGAATCACATGAAACTGACTAGAGTTCTAGGTGGAATAGGTGGGTGGCCACCAATATCCACCAAGATAACAAAATCATTGTACATTAAATATTATACAATTATAAATTCAAATGTTCCTTTTCCATCCACTCAACTAGGTAATTTTAATTCCATGCATGACTAGGTCTAATTTTTAGTTGATTAAGTTGTTAAATGAGAGATCAATGAACTAAAAATTGTTATAACTACTCAAATAACCTTAAATTGACTCAATTAATGACTAGACCTAAATTAACTAAGTTAAACTAACATTAACTCAAATAGATTGCTAAATATTAGCAATCAACTCATGCACAACTCTACTTCTAGCCTAGAACTTGAATTTACTGAGATAAATAGTAGACAAGGCCATGTCACTCTAGCTAACTACAATCCAAGTCATCGAGCTAATGTGGAAAATGGAATTTCTCCATTTGAATAAGGCACTAGTCAAATGAAGCCTTCTCTTTCTACAATTTCAACACTCCCTTGTAGTAAGAAACAGGTTATGCACAACACAAAACTTTCTCCTACAAGAATTTACGAACAAGAATCCATCTCACTGTTGTTTTTGTTACTACAATAATTGTAACTGAGAAGCATCTGAAATACTAAATCAATCATGTCATTGAGTTGCAACTATCTCCTAAGCATCTCACTACTACTAATCTCCGCATTGTCTACTAGGAAAATTATGTTGTTCCTGACTCTGTTGTTGGGCCTCCTGCTCTACTATCAACATTATTCTATGCTCCTCTATATATGACTGCTCCAATTAACACTAATCCTCCTGCTACTAAATATCGTGGGTCCCTGTATCAAGGTTAATGATCCATGAGAAGAGTATACTGCAACTGCTACTTCTCTCCTATGGACCCTGTCCAAATCTTTGCAACTCTGCAACTAAGGCTTTAGATCACCCCACCTCACTCCTGGAGATATAGTTCCATGCATGGAGAAATATACCTCTAGATTGAAGAGATTTTTCACTATAACTCCAACCTATTTCACTTTTCCAGAAGAAACATGCTTCAGACAATGTTTTCCCATACTGCACACCACATCATAACCTTTGTCCTCTAATTCAACTACAAGTATCAAATTTTTCTTTAGCCCGGGCAGTTGGGACCTATTAACAATGCTAAAAATCCATAAACTAAGGGTTCTCCTCAATGTGAGGTATCAATTTGACCTGATACTGTTTGCAGTAGGAGCCCCATCCAGAATATCGACCCGATTGCCATGTATTCTTATAGATTTTCCTTGGCTCTAACTGTTAGCAAGAGAGGAATGTTTGATGCCTCTAAAAAGAAACAATGTGTGCTTTCTGAGTTTTTAGTTGTAGGTGCATCAAAGTTCTTCTGCCCCAAAAAAAACAGTAAAGTGAGCCTATAAGAATGAGGTAATAGTACCACCATATAAGAGACACACACAATCAATAAGTGTTCATCTAACATCCAATGAAATAGTCCAAAAAATATGTGATGGTCATTACACCAATCCATGAGAAAGTTATTTCTAGTAACCCGCAAGATAGTCTGAAAGGATGGGACAACAACAACAACCATTACAACACATTCTCAATAAGATGAGCACTAAAAGAACCGAACTAGTTCAACTACATTAGCATAGATGAAAGCAAACATGAAATACAAACATATGTAGAATAGTCTTACAAATATTCATAGTCCATGCATGAAGAACGCGTAGGCCTTGAAGGTGTTTTTTATTAAGTAAACATTTCAAGGCACATGTGTACAATGAACATCACTAGCTCCAATATTGGAGCATTGGAGCCACTCATTTCTCCTAAAAAGAACTAGTTTGTCTCTCTAATGCCTTGCGGGAGGATCCAAGGAGAAAAGTTCTTTGCGCATATAATGAGGGAGTATATATAACCAAGGGGTGTTGCTTCTCCTTCCTTATGACTCTTTGAATAGCCTCATGATTGTTTGACTTCCTATGACTTTTCAACTTTACATGACTTTTTGTATTCCACACGCCCTTTGGACTTTCACTTTACAATAAATTTTTGAAAATATGTTACATCATTGGCCACAAGGTGTGGCATGTGATTACTCATGACATGACACAATGGACATGTAGTGCATGATAATGTGGCAGTGTAAAGTATCTACTACGACTGAGTGTTAAGTTTCACGCTTCCTCTTTCCACCTTTGTATGACTTGGTGATAAGGAATCTTCAATGATCTTAAGACTTGAGTTGTGATCGAAAAATAATGCCGCTCTGGCTCTTATTGATTGATTAACTTGTGTGTTCAGCTACACATGTGTATTTAAGAAAGATCCCCTCCTTCATCTCCTTCTTCATCATCTTGACATGATGTGATAGAGTACCTGCATCTGCAATTCACTTGTGATGAGATAACATCAATCTGAAAACCTAGTCTAAGATAGTAGATTTCGATCCATTATTTCAGATGGAGCTAGGTGAAAGGTCAGGAGAGAGGACTCAGTGACTATGCAATGTGCAATTCCAACAACTAGGGGTGAAGATTAAGCTCTGACAATGCACAATATGTAGTTTAGGTAGGATTGAGGGAAAATATTGTGCAGTTTTGAGAGGTAGTGGAACAAGCTAAGGGGATGTGCACTGAGAGGACACACTGCACAATTTTGAGAGACAAGGGAGACAGGTCTACTATGCAATTATAGAGTTCAAAGGCTTAGAGGATGAGCTTGAGGCTTGTGATTGTGAATTTTGCAGTAAAGGCCAAGCTGGGAGGAATGATTGTGCAAATATATAGGTCAAGGGCAGAGCTAGAGCATGGAAACTGGGCAGTGCAATAGTCCTAGAAGGCAGGAACTAGACAATGTGTAGTGCCAAAGGGAAATCTCACAACTAGATAACTAGAATTGTGCAATGCATAGTTGAAGGAGGTCGGGTGAAGCTAAGTTGCTTATTCGGGAAGCCTTCTTAGAAATGGATAAGTGTAAGACGAGTTAGACTGATGTGAATAGTGATAAGACTTCGGCTGTGATGTCACACTTAGAATACTTGATGACACAACACGATAGATCACCTAAGGCACAAGAGCAATACATTTCCCTCTGTGTGACCGTTTTATGACCATTTAGACACGTGCAACACTTAAGATAGACTTTGGGACGACCATGACAACACTTGTGCGAGAGTGCTCAAAACTTTGTGAATGAGTGTGATAGATGTTTACATAGTTAGAATACCTCATATACACAAATATCAACCCTTGAAACCATGAGAACATGCCTCTACACATTATGCAACATCCAATCATGACAAAATATGATAGTTAACCCAACTTGCAAAGGGGTGAAAAATACTTCATGAAATCTCATGCAATGTTTTTCAATTTTTGCGAAGATAGTATGCAAGACCAAGGAATGCTCTAAAATATAGTTTATGCCAAAATTTTGGAGGGTGTTGTAGTAGCTACCACACTTGGGGACACACTGGTAGAATTATAGCTTCTCTATGTCGGTTAAATTCTTCTATGGAGGGCCTTGGTTCTTCAGGGAGCATTGATTAGTCGTGCATATTACTTTGGTCTTCCCACTTAGCCATCAATAGACACAATTTCCTTTATTCCTTCTTGGTTGAACATAATAAAAAATTCAACAATATCACAACGTTTCGACTTAGTAAGGGTAGTGTAGCTCGCGAGCTTAATATTTTCAGAGTATAATTTTTTTATCTCTCATGTTGCTCCACTGTGATCAGGCCTAGACAGTACCACGATGAAGCCACCTAGGAACACAAGAATTTCTCTGCTCCCAGTGAGCCTAGACAGTACCCTAGCAGAGTTTCTTGCTTCAAGTCTTTGTGCATGAAGCATTTCTCTTATTTCGCCTTTACTTATTTATTTTAAAGAGGAATATGCATCGACACTTATTTATTTTTGGGTGGAAAAGGGATCTCAACTTATTGAGAGCAGAAGAGGTTCCTTTAGAGAAGCATATAGATACCTCTAATTTAGGTTTGCTATTTTTTATTTTTCCCCTTTTCCTCTTCTACTTATTTAATAGGCATGAAAACACCAAAACACAAAACCGATTGTAGGCATTAGGTTTCCTGAATAGACATAGGTTCATGGTTTCACAAAAAATCTCCTTACGAACAGAGCGTATTTTCCATTGGAACTTCATTGACCAAAATATATAACTGACACAAGGGAGAGGGATTGGGCATTAGCCAAATTTTGAAGTGTCACAAGACTCTTTAGACTTCAACTACACACATACTAAGAAGCCAAAACAAGTCCAGGAACAACACTTATTCACATGATGAAAACAAAAGGAGACAATTAACAAGAAAGAAAAACAAAATAAACAAAATGATAGGAAGGACAACACACAACAAGGAAACAAAACCAGAAGCCAAGAAAAGAAACTAAACCAAAGCATAACGTAAGATAAAAGTAAGAAAAAACAAGAGAGACTAAATATAACAAGATGGGATTCGTGCAAGAGAAGGAAAACTAAGATGAAGCTAATCCTACTCCTAATATAAGAACTAGAAGGTCGGGGTCACGTATGACAGAATTTCTAATATAGCCACCGTAATCATTCTTAACCTGCAATATAAAGCAATGTGCAAGATAAAATATTAGAGCTTGAATAATTTGCACAAAAAATTGAAGGTCTTGCCTATGCACAGAAATATGTGTCACAACCACTACTTTCATCCAATTCACATTCTTACCTCTACGATGGAAAGCATAATCAAACAAACCTCAAAGACTTCTTGTGAATGCACCTTCTTCTATGTCATCCTGCTTAGCAAGCACGAGAAAAGGCTGAAACCTATTTATTGTAATGGAGCTTGCCAAGTAATATTCCTCCAACCATTTAGCGGTTGGATCATAAAATTGACGATGATCCTATTGAAAACCCTGAAATCTTTGAAAATATGGCTCTTCAATTAGAGGCATGAGATTAAGATGGGAATCTTGTGAGGGAAAATAGATCTGATCATATTTGGTAGTCATGTTGAGATAGTGAGGCCCTGACATAACCATTAGCAAAGGCTGAAGTGATTCAATCACTGGGAAAAAATCCAAATAGTGAGATGTAGAATGATGAAGATCAGAGGATGTAAAACAAGTGTCATTGGATGTGCTGATGGGAAAAGTATAAAATGAATGACATTTGTTAGAGAAAGAGTACTGATCAGATTGGCTGATTAAAGCATCATATTCCCAGCTTGTAATAAATGAAGATAAATCATTTTGAAGAGTTTCACAAATGCTTTGAATAATAGAATCATCTTCCTTGTGTGATGAATGTGACAAGCTATTTCTTTGTAACTAGTTACACACTACACTAGAAACGTCACTATCGAAATAAGTGAGAAGGAATGCTAGTACAACAAACACGTGAAATCAATCAAGATGTAGTGAACGAAGAATAATTTGATTCACATGATAAATCATGCATTCATTATCACTCAAGAGGATTTTAGGTGCAATGAATGGGAATATTTGCAATATAAAATTCATGAGAAAAACCAAGAGTTGACTATTAAGAGATGAATTTGATAAGCATGATTCCTTCGGCCAAAGATAGTCTTTGAAATGATCAAGTTTGCAATTCCATGACTCTATGAGAGGCACACATTCCAAACCCAAGTTTGATGCGAGTCATTTTCATGAAGGTGAATAAACTAAAAAATATTCCTGAATCCAGTGAGAAGTAAAATCTTGAAAATTTGAAAGATCATACTCGGAATACCAAACATTTTTCAAAAAGAATTTTTTATTGAGTGAAACCATGCGAAGAGAAGGATTGTTCAGAAAAAACTAAATCTGACTTATTTCAGGGGGATTACTAGAGTTGCAAGATCTTAACATAACCATCAACATAATTTGAGGTGCCTCGACTCCCTGGAAGGTCCCAAAACTTTCCAGGATTGTAAAATTTTGTTTTGAAGATTGAATGAGATCATGCATGGTTTGAGGATAGCTACTACCACTGGTTTCAATAAATCCATTTCTCACCGGATTACATCCATCTATACCACTAATTTCAATGGATTTTTCAACTTGAACAACCAAGTTATTCAAGTCGAAAGATTATTTTGATAAAAAAATTGAAGATTAATTAATAGAGGAAATTTCATGAGCAAGGTGATTTGAAGAGTTTTCTTCGTGCAAGAGAAGAGATGATGAGGGTTGGGCAGAGTATTAAAAGATTCAATTGCTTTCATTTACATCATGGATAATCTCATCACCTTGTGTAAATTGAGAATATAACTCATTGGATGAAGAACTTAAAGAGCATGGATTATCTCCATCACAAGTATATGCATCATAGATGGTAGAGCACAAGGGATTGTGAGATGAAAAGGAATTTCCGATAAGCACATCTTTGACTGAATCAAATTCTAGATCCAAAGTAAAATCTTCACGAGAAACCAAAAGATTATTTGATGCACTTGGGAATACATGATTGAATACATCAATAGAGTCATCATCATTGGGGTGATTTCTACCGAAGGTTATGGATTGATTGAAAGAATTGATTACATTTGATTCATTATCGAGATTAGCAAATTGAGAATCATTCAAGAATGGAAGAACATTGTTTTGACATGGAAGATTTTTAAAAAGAGAAGAACAATTGAAATTATCTTCACCTTATTGCGCTTATACCTGTGTAATTTGATTGTGTTGTATATGATCACAATTTGAACTAGTAATGAAAAAATCAAGAGAGCATGAAAGACTAGCTGGTGGAGAAAATTGATCAGGCAGATCACAGTAAAAAGATTCATGGCATGTATATGATAGAGGAGCATAGAAATATAGATTAGATTGGAAGCTAGAGTTATGAATGATAACATCATGTTGCAGAATGGGGATGTTAGTCTTCACCATGGGCTTCATGAGCCATACTGAGATTTCCTTCATTGAATTTGAGTCATGAGAAATGCAAAAAGAATGAGAATATGGATTAGGAATTTGATTTGTAGATTTTTCAACATTATGACCATCACATAGATACACCTTCATTAGAACTGGAAAAAGGGAAGGAAAAAGAAAAAAAGAGGCAATGAATTCCTCCTCTGAAATTAGAGGTCTCTCATGATTCATAAGAGTTGGGGATGTAGGAAAATTAGGGGGTTCAGGTTCATCATGTAAAAATATAAGAAACCAAGCTCTCAAACACTTGTTTCAAGAAATCTTGATTCAGGTCTTCTTTAGAAATTTCATAACAAAGATGAAGGAGTTGATCAAAAAACTCCCCAACTAATTCATTAGAATTCATTCTTAAGAGATTTATTATTTTACAAACATCTCGGTAATTATACATATCGAAGGCTTGATGAAGCTCCCTGAGGAAATGATGAAGGGAATGGATGGAAGCAGGTGGCAATGTATGGCACCATTGATTAACATGACCTTCAAGGGTGGAAGAAAATCACACAAGAAAACTCCTCATCATTGATTCCATAAGATTCACAAAATTAAGAAAATCATAAAAGTGCTTAGTTATGGATGTTCCATCCTCACCATCAAACTTTAACTAGGACAAGCTATATAGAGGCTCATCAAGGATTGAAAATTGATAAAGGGAAAAATTAGAGAAATACCTCGAGAGTAAGGCTTGAGCATGAGTCATTTTAGATAAGATATTAATATCAGATTTAGCGGGCTCAGCTTATCATCTGGCCCTCCTTCTAGTGCCATTGTTGACGGTGCTAGAAATCTGTCAACCAAGGGGTCTCCCCAATGTGAATTCCAAATTAGATGTCACACCATTTGGAGTAGAAGCTCCATCCTGAATATCAGCCTGGTTGCCATGTATTTGTATAGATTTTCCTTAGTTCTAACTATCAACAAGAGAGGAACGTGTGGTGCCTTCGAAAATCTAGAAGATGTGCCTGGTGAGTGTTCAGTTGTAGGTGTGTCAAATTTCTTCTACTGTGGAGTGAAAGAGTAAAGTGAGCCTATAATAAAGAGGTAATAGTACCACCCTATAAGAGACACACGCAATCAAGAAGGGTATGTCTAACATCCAACAAAATATTCCACAAAATATGCGATGATCATTACGACCAATCAATCAGAAATATTTGTCAAATATCCTGTGGAATATTCCACAAGGATGGGATAGAAACAAAAAACATTACAACATATTCTCAATAAGATAAGCACTAGAATGACCAAAATAGTTTAACTACTTTAGCACAGATGAAAGAAAACATGAAATACAAACATCTACATAATAGTCTTATAAATATTCATAATCCATGCATGAAGATCATGTTGGACTTGAAGGCTTCTATTATTAAGTAAAAGTTCCAAGACACATGTGTGCAATGAACATCACTAGCTCTAATAGTGGAGTGTTGGAGCCACTCCATTCTCCTCAAAATAACTAGTTTGTCTCTCTAATTCCTTGCAGGATGAGATAAGGTGAGGCATCCTTTGTCCATACAATGAGGGAGTATATATAACCAAGGGGTGATGCTTCCCCTTCCTTGTGACTCTTTGACTTCCCTCATGACTTTTTGACTTCCTATGACTTTTCAACATTACATGACTTTTCGTATTCCACACATGTCGTTTGGAATTTCACTTTACAATACATTTCTAAAACATATGTTACATCATTGGCCACAAGGTGTGGCATGTGACTACTCATGACATGACATGACATGACACTGCTGACATGGACCACATGATGATGTGGCAATGTCAAGCCACTATCTCCCATAAGTGTTTTGTTTATGCTTCTTCTTTTTACCTCTGTATGACTTGGTGATAAAGAATCTGCAATGATCTTAAGCCTTGAGATGAAATCACAAACTGATGCCCCTTTTGCTTTTCTTGATTGATTAGCTTATGTGTTCAACTACAAGTGTGTATTTCAGCAAGATCGCCTACTTCATGTCCTTCTTCATCATCTTTCCATGATGTGATAGAGTACCTACATCTGCAATTCACTCATGAGAAGATGACATTAGTCTAAAAACCTAGTATAATATAGTTCATTTTGATCCATTATCTAAGCCAGAACTAGGTGAGAAGTCAAGAGAGAGGGCTCAGTGAATGGGTAGAGCATAGTTCTATAAGCCAGGGGTGAGGCTTGAGATTTGAGATTGTGCAATGCATAGTTTAGGCAGGATTGAGGGAAAATACTATGCATTTCTGAGAGCCAATGGGACAGGCTGAGGGGATGAGAACTGAGAGGAAACATTGTGAAATTTTGAGAGACAAGGGAGGTAGTGCTATTGAACAATTTCATAGTTCATAGGATTAAGGGATGAGCTTGAGGCTTGTGATTTTGTAGTGCGTAGTGAAGGCCAATCTAGGAGGAATGACTGTGCAATTTTGAAGGTCAAGGTTGGAGCTTGAGCATGGAAACTGCGCAGTGCAACAGTCCTGGGAGGCAGGAGCTACACATTGCATAGTTCCAAGGGGAAATGACACAATGGAGGACTAGAACTATGCAATGGATAGTTTAGGGAGGATAGATGAAGCCAAGTTTCTTAGTCGAGATGCCTTCTCAGAAACGGCTAAGTGTAAGACCTATTAAATTGATGTGAACAATGATAAGACTTTGACTATGATCTCACACTTAGAATACTTGAAAACATAATGACATAGATCACCTAGGACACAAGAAAAATACATTTCCCTTCGTGTGACCACTTTATAACCATTTGCGACAAGTGTGACACTTAAGATAGACTTTGGGACAACCATGACGACACCTATGTGACAGTGCTCAAAATTTGGTGAATGAGTGCGACAGATGTTTACGTAGTTAGAAAATATCATATACACAAAGAGGGGCCCTTCAAACCATCATAACAGACTTCTACACATTTTGTGATATCTAATCATGTTGAAACATGACAATTAACCCAACTTGCAAAGGGGAGAAAAATACTTCAAGAAAGCTCATGAAATGATTTTTGGTGTTTGAGAAGACAGTATGTTAGACCAAGGAAGAATCCAAAATTGAGTGTAAGCTAAAATTTTGGAGGTTGTTGTAGTAGCTACAAAAAGACCTAAGGTTTGAATTTTACAGTTGACTGAATATTTCTTGAGTTGACAACAGAGTTTGGCAATTGAACACAGATAGTGACAACTAACTGTAGGCTTCAGAGTTAGTTTTTTGGTTATTGGCATTGTTGGGTTCATCTCACGGTGTTGGTTATTTGATTTTTCTTGATATGATTATGGTTGAAGATATGGATCAGTTTACTCTATTTTGTTAAATCATTCAATGACAATCTAATAAGAAAAAGGAATTGAAATGGTTTCCCCATATTGAGTTTTTCGCTAGTCTCTAACCAATCTTGGTGTTTCTATGTGTGAATGTTTTAATTCTATTATTCATTTATGTTCCATTGCATTAATGATGATGTTGTTCGTTCTATATAATTTCATATGTTACTGAATAATATTGTAAATCTAATTATTGTTATGATGTTGTGGGGCGAATTCTATATGTAAATGAAGAAATGCAATTATCTAAAGAAAAAACAATAAGCCCTAAGAAAATTTAACATATCAAACCCAAGAGGAGCTCCTTGAGGACTATATCATTTTCCAAGTTGACAACTCGGTATTTTGGGAATTTTGAGATCCTTGAGAGGATTGGACCAATGGCCTATATTTATTGCACTGCTGCCAACAATGAAAGTCCATGATGTTTTCCATGTTTCATTACTTAAGAGATATTTCCAAGATCTTGATCATGTGATTGATTGGTCTGTATTACAAGTTGGACAAGAGGGATAGTTCCAGCTAAAACATCAGTTCATTTTTCATTGGAAACAACTCATGCTCTGAAACCAAGAAACAAAGTAGGTTAAAGTACAGTTGAAACACTTTGGGCTCGATGAAGGTACATGAGAGATGAATGATTAGATGCAGGATTTGTATCCTTCATGATTTGCTGGTTCAAGTAAATGAGTTTTCGTTATATATATACATATATACATACATACCACAATGAGTTGTGTTATAAAGCTCTAATAAGTGTTATGTTTGTTTTTATTTCAGCAGGATGTCATTGTAAACATTGCATTGAGCTATGTTATAAAGATCCACAGGCAGTGTGTTTTTTCATTAATTTGTTCATCATATGTGTCATAGAACACCAAGGACATTGCTCTCCCAAGTGGAATGATTTTGTAATAGCCTCTAGTTAAAGTTTCATGTAATAAAGGATAATAAAGTTAAAATAAGACCAAGGTCACGAGACATGTATTTCAAGTTAAATCTTGGGCAAACACTATAGTGGGAATCACTTTTGGTTTATCTATGGCTATGGAAAATGGCAAAGAAAAAGAGGTAACAAATGGCATTTAATTATGAAATAAAGGAAAATAGGAGAAAAGGAAGGTAAAGAGACACAAATTTGCATGCAATGGAAATTAGAGGAAAGTGAAGAAAATTAAGAGATAAATGATAAAAAGGCTTCAGAGAAACAATTCACAACTTTTGTTAGTTCTATTTTGGCTCCCTCTTTTCATTCTCTCTCTCGTACAGTCTTCAAAACTTAGAACATTCTTGGAGAACTTGGGCATTCACTTAGATTTGGAGAAAGGAAAGTATGAAAGAAATGGAAGGAAAAGAAAAAAACAAAGGATTGTGAAGGAAATCAAGGAGAAGGTTGGATAAAAAAATTCAACTGGAGGATTTTGCAGGTAATAGGTTGCATGTGTGATTTCCTTATTGAGGGGTGAATGCATGGTACATGCATTTGTTTATTTGGTTCATTTGTTGGCATTGACATGGTTTTCTCCTGCTTTGATAGTGGTTCCAGCCTTTCCTTTCAATTTCTTGGATAGCCATGGTGTGTTGGGATTCATCCTTGGTCCAGCTTTCGATTTCCACAACATTTTAGAACTAGGTGATGTGGTATAAGGAAAATTCCAAAGGGTTGTGGATAGAGATGTTTTTCTCTAGGAAGTCATTGAGAGGTGGGTGGAGACAAGAAAATTCCTCAAGGTGCGGTGAAGAACTTTTGAGGCATCCAAGCTTGGTTTAGTTTCACGATCTTTGGCCCAATATAGGCAAGATCACAGTAGCTTGAGTGTTGAGTTAGTTTAACCTCTATATTCCCTATTTGATTTTTTCTTGTTTTATCCCATGATATCCCATATTCATGCTTGGAATATGGCACGGTGGTTATTGGATAAAATAAATACTTGGTTCAACCAAAAATATGATCAGTTTGGATGTGGAAGTCCTTGACTTGGTCGTATTTTACATATGTTAATAGAAGTTATTTTCCTTATTGCGGCCTATGAGCACTTGTACTTGTTATCATGTTGATTTGATGGCTAGTTTTTCATGCTTAATATTCTGGATATTTGCTGGTTATAAGAATGGATCTATGATGTGCTCTGACTATGGCTCTTATTCATGATTCGATAAGTATTTGAATGGTTGATGAATGCATGGGCTAACAAGTGTTGTTGCATCTAATTGAGAAGGAATTAGGCCTTCTTAGTGATTCTTAGATGAAGTTCAGATATTTAAGATCGTATATGCATTGATGACCTATCACTTATATGTTTACCATATGTTTGACGAAATGTCTAATGTGTACTAGGGAGTCTAGGTAAATTTCTTGCTTGAAGTTTGAATTTTTGGCATTGTGATCATCTGAATCATGATTATGGAAAGTTACAGGAAATTTTCAGCAGTGGCATGGAGGCCATCCCAAAAAAGGGACACATATCCTAGAACCACATGCACAAAATAAGGGATCTTCGGCCATAACAACACGCAAGAAAGCTTATGAGTGTTGTTGGAGCTTCATTACCACACATATGCAATGTTATGGGTGTAGTTTGGGAGTTTCTCTTGAGAAAATAGATCCATCTAAGAGACTGATCATCTAGGTTGGCTGTGAAGAGATTGATCACCTAGGTTGATTGTCAAGCTCGTCAGTGGTCTGCAACCCCTGAGGGAGGTCAACTAGTTGTAGGTTCGTAGGCCCCACTTCCATAACTGGAACTTGAAAGTTGGGTCATGTCATTGTAGCACTCAACTCATATTTACCCTAGAGAGCTTGTACAAGCGAGTAAATGTGGGAGGGTCATTTACAGTTCTCCATAATGGTAGTGGTGAAAGTGTAAAACCAACCCCTAGAAACTATGATGACCAACTTTTCTCTTGGATACCTCTATAAATATGATACATTACACTTCACACTCATTTATAATGTAAAATATAACTACATAAGCAATATTCTCTTGATGTCGGTGTTGATGTCCAACAAAAGAATGAACATATTTGATTACATGATAGAAATATAAGGTATTTCAATATGTAATAGCTAATAACAAATGGTTTCATGCTATAGATAAATAACATTATGTTGGAAACCAGACCAAGATTGAAATCAATGCACCACTTGGATATGATGACATGATATAGTTATATATCCCACTCATTGAAGATTACCAAATATGTTATCCACTACTCTTGGGAAAGGACAAAGATGAAGTGAATATGGATCAAGAATAGCCCCATTGCACAGGAAAATGTATATGAAGAGCCTTGAACACATGAAAAGATACCTAGATCACAAGTTTGAAAGCCTTTAAATATTGAAGAGTTGTGTGATTACTTCCCATAACGCATGATTTTGAGTTGTTCAAACAAAATATTATTGGTGGGGAGGACATAGAAAGGTTAAATAAGTTAAATTTCGAACATAAAATCAATAGTGGTGTATTTTTATAAACTATCATGAAAGAGTAAAGAAATAAGTTATCCTCAAGAAGTTTGTGAATAGATTCATCTTTAAATGCATATCTTTCAGCTCTGTCAAATTTGACCACATCCAAGAACATGTCTAGTACTCCCATTTAATCATTTAACCCTTTTGTTATGCCATATCTTAAAGAATTCATGGTGAGACCCAAACATGGATATGGTGGTAGGGGAATCATCATCCCCATAGTCCATTCCTTCATCCATGGGCACCAAGTTACTTTATACCTCCTTTTGTCTATAGGAAAATAAGATTTAGGCGGGGCAAGGTTACCATCATGAGAGCGGTAATTCTATTATTATGGCATATGTCATTAGCCCTAACTACTATTTTTTCTGGTGACTTTGTATTTTTTTATTATGGGTGGTTCACTTCATTTCCGCTATGGTTAGGAAGTCAACACCTATAAATTGAGCATTACAAATATTGTTATGTACATGAGAACCTAAAGGATAACACAACAATGTATTTATGACAATCTACAGATTATTGCTTCCATGATTACAAAACCTTCTCATTTGAAAAACAAAAGCTTCTTTGAAATTATCTTATTAAATATAAGCTTTAGTGACGCCATCAAAAAAGAAAAGATAAACATGATAATCTTCAAAATCTAATAAAATAATACTTTAATTAAGCATAAACTAAATTGAAATGAACTAAAAACTAAAATTAATTAGATTCCAAAAGTTCTTCTTTTGAAATTAAAGTAAATTAAATAATCATATTCCATTGGATATCTCATTGATGCTGATATCATTGGTTGATAATAAATATTCTAGTAAATTGAAATTATTTAAAATATATATAGCAAAAGGATCAAAGTTGCGTCTCTTTATCAAACATTTTGTTTTTTTAATAATAAATATTCTAGTAAATTGTGAATATTTAAAATATATATAGCAAAAGGATCAAATTTGCGTCTCTTTATCAAACATTTTTGTTTTTTTAATTGTTGACCACACAGGATGGAGTATCTCATAAAGTATTGATGTTGATATCATCAATGGTAATAAATAAAGATTGTGGTGGCTTTTTGTTAATTTATTGTAAATATTCAAGTCCATGCAACCTCGATCGCCTAGGCGTTCTACTATATCTTCCATCCATCCTTACTAGGAAGGCGAAGGCGAAGGAGTTGAAGATGAGATCGAGGAATGGAATTTTGAGTGCTAGTTGGAACACGGGACCAGGAGAATGCATAGGAGGGTTGGGTTTGTTGGTTAGGCTCGTGTCTCTTGGTTTTATTGCAATTCGCTTCAAATCCAAAATACATTCCTACTGTTCTGTTTTCCACACACAATCATCTTGGCACATCAGACATTTCTACTCTTTGCATCTTGGCACATCAAACAAATTTTACTCCTTTCCATTGCAAATATTATATAGGATGACCAATCTTTTAAAATCCTTTAATGAATCTACAACAATATCTTGCAAGTCCCTTAAATGATCTTATAGCTATCACATTCTTTGGAGTAGGGAAATTCATAATACCCTTGATCATTTCTACACTAATTGAGATTCTTAGATCTAAAACAACTATCCCAAATACTATACATTTGTCTTGGTTAGAAATTGCATTTACTAAACTTAGCATTTAAGTAATGTTTTCTTAATACTTATAAAACCAATCCAATATTTTGTTTTTGTGTTCTTCCTCAGACTTAGACTACATCATGATATCATCTATAAATACCAATACAAATATATCCATGTATTCCCTAAAGATGGTATTCATGAAACACATGAATGCAGTTGGTGTATTGGTAAGACCAAATGGTACCACTATAAATTCATAACGACCATATCTTTTTTTGAAATTTTTCTTATCAATATCATCATATTTCATTCTCACTTGATAGTATCTCAATGTCAAGTTGATTTTTTTGAAAAATATTTGTCCTCCTTTAATTGATAAACAAATAATAAATCTATGGTAATTGATACTTATTTTCCACCATCATTTTGTTCAACCTCTATAATAATGCACATCCTTAGGGTAAAATCCCTTTTCTTTATAAATGGAACTAGTGGTCCACTTGGAGGTACACTTGGTATAATATATAATTTTTCCAATTAGCCACTACAATTGAAATTTTAGTTTCATCAAATCAAGAGTACGCATTTTATAATGTTCTTTAGATATAGTTGATTTTACACACATCACAACCAAAAGTCATCCATAATTTTAGGGTTTATCCTTTAACAGTTTTCCTCATGTATAATTCAATGAGAAGCCTCCCAATTTGTCCTTCTACCTCATTCAAACTTACATGTTTCCCAACCATAAATTTAAATTCTCTAAACTTTCCCCTATGAATTTACGTGGTATATTTTACTTCATTCTACTATGAATAAGTTCAATTAATAGCCTCATTTTTTGTCTTGAAGAAAATAAGGACTATTTGTCCTTTCCCTCTCTTATTTCTTGAGTCGATGTTAATAAAGGAATCATCATTTGTAGCCTTTCATACTCAAATACATATCTTTCACCTCTCAAATTTGACCACATCCAGGCAATGTTAATTTCACAAATGAGCTCTATTAGGGTTTTGAATAGTATCTAAAGCACATGACAATACTAGAATTACCTTTTCCACAAACATATATTCTTCACGCGAGTGTTCTGACAGAGGCAAATGAGCACCCCTACGCTGAGGTGGGGTGGCAACATCCCCTCCTATCGAAGTGTGGAAGAAAGCGAATCCAGCGAAAAAAAGGCATTTCTCCTGGCCATATCCATGGAGTCAACCCTAATGAGGGACCTGTAATGGAAGCCCAGTGGCAAGAAATAATCTGCAGGTAGTTCCTCCCATGAGCAACCAAGAAAATTAGATTTGTGATTCCCTCTAGAAAATTGGAGATTTACCACAAGTATATGAAAGATTATGCCCTGATCTGTAAGTTTACTGGCATATGGCCCTTGGAAAAGGATTTGATTAAGTGGATCCAACTGAAATGCCAACCAAAATTCCATATAGATCTAAATCTAAGATCTAGAGGCTTCTTCACAGTAATATTCTCTATCCTCAAGGATAAGGAGAAGATTTTTTAAAATGGCCGATGTTTTTATTACAATACAGGCCCTTTCATGAGATACTGGGAGGAATGCTACAACTGAGATCATGAACAGTTCATAGTTGCCCCAAACTTGTTTCCTCTCTTTTCCCTAACAATATATTTCAGGGATCCCAAAACCTTATAAGGGATTGCCAATTGCATTGGACGATTCATGAAAGTGGTTGAATCCACCCATTAAGGGAGATATACTTCATATGCCTCAATTTTCATGTACATGAACATCACTGAGCCCAATCATGAAATTGTATAACTAGAATATCAATATGAGATATGGCAATAGCTACTGGATTACTAACATGTTCCTTTTCGTTGTCGTCACTTCCATGAGTATGGCCATTTGTATAAGGCTTTCCCATTGTCTCAAATGGAATGAGAGGTTGTGAAACAACCAAAGGCATTGCCCTCACCTAAATATTATAGCAAGGGTTTTCAAGAAGTTTCACAAAAGAAGAAGAATGTGAAGTCAACTCAATCATACCCTTTAGTACAACAAAGAAAATCGAAGAACCAAAATCATTTTTGGGTATCACAAGATTTTGGGGAGAGCTCCAAAGCAACAAATTTATAGAAATATTTGGCACGAGAGGGAGACCCTTCCAAAACAACTCCTAAGCCAAAAAGGAAAGCTCATATGGAACCCTCAAATAAGGAATAATAGGATAAGTCCATGGATCTCTCCATGATGTATATTGATGCATCAAAGGAGGATCTATGTGCAGAGGAGCAAGTGCTAAAAATATTACCGCATGAATGGAGGAATCTGGATGAGAGGTTCATATTGTAGGACCAAAAGAAACTCTTTCTTGACACCTTTTAGCAATATGAGGTGAAATAGAACCAAAATCCACCTAATCTATTGGATCCCCTTGGCTCTCATTTGGGAAGCATCCAAGATCAAGGTAGCGAAAGAAAAGGAGGATGGAAATCTAGGAGGAAAAACATTCAAGAATAGATCTATATGGTTGGATATATGTTAATCAACTCCAGATGGGAAGTACCTCTAGCAACGATCTTCCACCAAATTAACAAAGTTCCCCAATGATTGTAATCTATTTGAATGTGAGGGGCCTCAACAACCGAGGTAAACAAAGATATTTACAAGATCACCTCAAAAAGGGGAATCCCCACATCATGTTGCTTTATAAAACAAACGAAATATTCACAAGAATAGAAGAAATACTCATCCATATCCCTCCCAAGTATGAAGTAGTATCCTTAGATGCAAGGGACAGTGTTGGAGGAGTTTCTATTCGTTGGAACCCTACGAAGATTCTCTTTCAGAACTAGTTCAACATGCTCCACATTCTCTTTGGGTGATTCAAACATATTGGGACTATTGAGAGGGCGTTACTATCAATGAAATATGACTCTCATATTCCAAGGGAGAAGGATGCATTCCTTCAAAATTAAGAAAGCTTAAAAATATGAACAAGGAAAAACTTTGGTGGATTGGGGGAGATTTCAACCTCATCACCTCTCTAGGAGAGAAAAAGGTTGGGATTAGACGTTAGGAACCAGAAATGGAAATTTTTAGAAATCTGATCATGGACTTGCAACATGTAGATATACCCACTATCCATGGGCTATTTATGTGGAACAACTGTCAGGACGGGTCATACCAATTCGCCTCCCGATTGGATATATTTTTGATTTCTGAAGACTTTATTAGTAAGGACATCTTCTTTAAAGCTTATATCATGCCATGCCTTGGATCTAACCATTGGTTGATCCACCTTGAAATGGATTTGAAACAGGGCAACCGCAACAGACCTTTCAAGTTTCAATCCTTTTGGTTGCACGATCCATCCTTTCTAGATAAGGCAAAGGATTGGTGGCCATCTAGTTATGTGTAAGGTAGGACATGCATGCACACCTTTCAACTTCACTTGAAGGATCTTAAGCAATAGATAAAGAAGTGGAATAAATCAGAATTTACACATATTCATAAGGATGAGGAAATCCTTCAGGCTCGCATGAAATAGGTACAACAATAGATGATCACCCAAGGCCGCTTTGGACCCCTTGTAGTAGAAGAAGGAGAACTCTTAACCCAAACAGAAGAATGAAGAAAGCAGGAGGAAATCATGTGGAAACATAAATCGAAGGTACAATGGCTTCGGGAAGCGGAGATAAACACCTGTTTCTTTCATAAAGAAATGATACAATATAGGCATCATATTAGAATTTTTTCGTTGCATGATTCAGAGGGAAACCGACTAGTGCAACATGAATATATCGAAATCCTATTGGTCAACCACTTCCAGAATCTTTTGTTGGAACTTTGTTTGGATACATCGGAAGCAGTCGGGAAAATCACAAGACATATTCCTTAGTTGGTCAGCAACGATCAAAATATAGCACTGATGCGGGCCATCACTTTGGAGGAAGTTGAGTAGGTGGTAAAAGGTTTGGAGAAAAACAAAGCCCCAGGGCCTGATGGATTTACTACAAAATTATTTTAGGCAGCTTGGCCCATTGTTGGTAAGGAAATTCTAGAAGTATTAGAGGAATCACATTAATCTAAGCAAGTACACCCTGCTCTTAATTCTAATTTTATAGCTTTAATTCCAAAAAGAGCCAACTTTGAAGATCCTCAAGGGTTTAGACCTATTTTCTTATGTAATTTAATTTAAAAAATCCTCTCCACCATTATGGTCAACTTCCTTAAAACTCTCCTTCCATTTTTTATTTCTCCTGAGAAAATGGATTTTTTCCCAAGTTTCCAAATTCTAGATGGCATCACTACTATCAAGGAGGCTATTCACTCCCTTAAGTGACAAAAATCTAAGGGAATGTTGATTAAGTTGAACCTCTCCAAAGCTTATGACCGCATCAGCTGGCCTTTCTTGTTGAATAATCTGAAAGCCTTCAGTTTTAACCCACAATGGATCCATTGGATTTCTTCTCTTATCTGTACACCGATTTTTTCAATCATTATGAATTGCTCCCCCAACTGCACTTTTAATGCATCTAGAGCCCTTAGACAAGGAGAGCCTATCTCTCCCTTCCTTTTTATTCTGGATGTGGAAGGGTTGGGTAGATATATAAAATCAGTTGTTCAAGCAGGCCATATCAAAGGTATCTCTCTCTGGGGAAATGATCTTCCCTTATCCCATCAAGAATTTTTGGATGACATAATGCTATTTTT